>JBAMBP010000179.1:0-11631 GCA_037044515.1 Phortica magna
TACATAGTGCAGTAGTGCACAAAATTTGACAGCGCTTGTATTGTCACGCAATGTCAAGGGACATTGGCCACGTAGATCCGAACTGCAGGAAGTTCGATCTTTTCCGCCTTAGCCGTTGACCTGACCGTTGGCCACGCTATTTTTCGGATGCCCTACAGCGTCGTTGATGCCCTATGCTTAAAGAGCATGCGATTTTAATTGCTCAAAACGGCATCATAAGCAGCGAAGGACGCTGTGTATTAATCAAATTGTTTTATTTTCAATAATAGTTGTACTACTTTTACCATAGCGTCCCCAAGAACAAATGTGCGTGCAAGAAAACATAGTGTTTTAAAAAAGATAAAAACAAAAAAAAAATAAACCAGTAAGGGAGCTATTTTCGGCTATGCCGAAACTTATATACTCTTGCAAACGTTTTCACAATTATTCTTATTAGAAAATCCTTTCTTAATTTTCCAATAAGAATCATATACGTAGCCACGCCCATTTTCTAATTTGTCTTTAAGAAGGCAATGTAGTCAAACTTCAATTTTTCAATCTTGTATCTCGTCTGTTTACAAAGAAGTCTCATTTTTAAGTTTTTAGTTGTATGGGCGGTACCACGCCCTTATGTCCAATTTTTATAAAATTCTGGTTTTTGTCAGGCATTAATAAAAACACGTAATAGCAAAGTTTGGTTTGCTTATATTCAAGAACAAAAAAGTTTTTCTAACAAAAACTGTATTTTTAACCGATCGTTCCTATGGGAGCTATATGCTATAGTAGCCCGATCTTGACCATTTTTGCATTGTATCTTTGTTGATGTCAAAAAAGTTTTTGTGCAAAATATTGAGTCGATAACTCCAAAAACACGCTGTTTTTCAAGCAAAAACATAATTTTTGACCGAACCTTCCTATGGCAGCTATATGCTATAGTAGCCCGATCTTGACCATTTTTGCACGGTATTTTTGTTGATGTTAAAAAAGTTTTTGTGCAAAATATTGAGTCGATAACTTCTAAAATAAGTGGTTTTTTAAGCAAAAACATCATTTTTGAACGATCGTTCCTATGGGAGCTATATGCTATAGTCATCCGATCAAACTGAATTTTACATACCAAATACCTGCAAGGAGAAGAAAATTTTCTGCGTTTAAATTTTTTTGCTAACTTTAAAACTCTGGCCGGAAATCGCATTGAAACAGACAGACGGACAGACGGACAGACGGACATCGTTATTTGAACTCGTCTCGTCGTGCTGATCAAGAATATATATACTTTATATAGTCGGAGATGTCTCCTTCACTGCGTTGCAAACTTCATGACAAAGTTAATATACTCTTTTTGCAAGAGTATAAAAACCAGGGAGCTATTTTCGGCTTGCAAACGTTTTTACAATTATTCTTATTAGGAAATCCTTTTATAATTTTCCAATAAGAATCATATACGTAGCCACGCCCATTTTCTAATTTGTCTTTAAGAAAGCAATGTAGTCAAACTTCACTACATTTTTCAATCTTGTATCTCGTCTGTTTACAGAGAAAGCCCATTTTTATACCCTGTACATACTGTACCAGGGTATATTGTGTATGTTTGGCCGAAATGTATGTAACGCATAGAAGGAGGGGAGGGGGACCCCATAAAGTGTATATATTCTTGATCAGGACGACAAGACAAATTGATTAAGCGATGTCCGTCTGTCCGTCCGTCCGTCCGTCCGTCCTCACCAATGGTTCTCGGAAACTATAAAAGATAGAGACTTGAGATTTGGAGGATAGACTCGTGATGCTCGGCAGCAGATCAAGTTTGAACGGTTTTGAGCTACGCCCACTCCTTCCCGCCCAACCAGCTACGCCCACTTTTTGAAAAGGCTATAACTTGAACACCAGAAACGCTAGAACTATGAAATTTGGTATGTAGACTAAGAATGTTTATTTTTATAAAACTGCATACTACAATTTTCCCCCCTTCCCTTCATTACCTCTAAAAAAGTGTTTTATTATTAATTACTATATCTTCAAAACCATGAAAGGTACGGACCTGAAACTTTGTGTGTACACTCAGTAAATACATATCCTTAAGACTGCATACAAGAAAATACCCCTCTGTTTTTACGACTACCCCCCAAAGACCCACAAACTTAAATTTTTCGTAAATTCCTGCTTACCAAATTTTTCCCGCTACCCTTTATAACCCCTCAAATAGTGTTTGCATGACAAAGCCTACATCTCCGAAATTGTTGAAGGTACGGACCTGAAATTTTGTTCGTAGACAAATTATATATAACTTCTTAAGACTGCATACCAGAAAATACCATTTTGTGTTTCGACTACCCATTAGAGGTCGGCAAACTTAAATTTTGGGTAAATTTCAGTTTATTTTTATTAAAATATGTATATCTCCACAACTATGAAATATACATGTCTGAAATTTTGTATGCAGATTCAGTTAATATACGTCCTTTAAACTGCATACCAAAAAACACCTCTTTATTTCATGGCTTCCCCCTCAGAGATCAACAAACTTAAATTTTTCGAAAATTCCTCACTTTTGACTGATTTTTTTGATATTTGGAACACCAATTAAATGGGTGAAGGTATGTGCAGGGTATTATATTGTTGAGTATACTCAACTATACCGCCCTTACTAGTTAAGTTTTTAGTTGTATGGGTGGTACCACGCCCTTATGTCCTATTTTATGAAATTCTGAATTTTAGTCATGGCATTAATAAAAACACGTAATAGCAAAGTTTGGTTTGCTTATATTCAAGAACAAAACAGTTTTTCTAACAAAAACAGTATTTTTAACCGTTCGTTCCTATAGGAGCTATACGCTATAATAGCTTGATCTTAACCGTTTTTGTGCAAAATTTTAAGTCGATAACTCCAAAAACACAAGGTTTATTTGATCATACCAACTACCTGCATGGAGAAGAAAATTTTCTGCGTTTAAATTTGTTTATATATTTAAACGCAGAAAATTTTCTTCTCCTTGCAGGTGTTTGGTATGTAAAAATCAGTTTGATCGGATGACTATAGCAAATAGCTCCCATAGGAACGATCGTTCAAAAACGATGTTTTTGCTTAAGAAACCGCGTGTTTTTGGAGTTATCGACTTAATATTTTACAAAAATATTATTATACAAAAACTCTTTTGACATCAACAAAGATACCGTGCAAAAACGGTCAAGATCAAGCTATTATAGCGTTTAGCTCCTATAGGAACGATCGGTTAAAAATACTGTCTTTGTTAGAAAAACTTTTTTGTTCTTGAATATCAGCAAACCAAACTTTGCTATTACGTGTCTTTATTAATGCCCCACTAAAATCCAGAATTTTATAAAAATCGGACATAAGGGCGTGGTACCGCCCATACAACTAAAAACTTAAAAATGGGACTTCTCTGTAAACAGACGAGATGCAAGATTGAAAAATGTAGTGAAGTTTGACTACATTGCCTTCTTTAAGACAAATTAGAAAAGGGGCGTGGCTACGTATATGATTCTTATTGGAAAATTAAAAAAGGATTTCCTAATAAGAATAATTGTGAAAACGTTTGCAAGAGTATGTAAGTTTCGGCATAACCGTAAATATCTCCCTTACTGGTTTTGTTTGGTTCTAGCTCAACTTTGAAAAGTGGTTGCGTTTTTGTTAAAGATAGTAATGACTTTTTTTAGTAATGAAGTTTTTACCTTTAAGATACGTTATTATTTCGTTCATTATCACATTTGATTCAATTCCTTTTAATACCACCAGCATACATACCAGTTTTTGAGCTGTTTCGTTGAAGAACTTGGTTACTACGAGGTGATCTGCCTCTTTTTTTTTTTTTTGCACTTTTCTTTTGTGTATATTTCCAATTTTCAGTGGAATTGTATGAAAACTATAACCAATAATAACTATAATATATAATAACTTACTTGTTGACTAGTGCACTTGAACTTTGCTCGCGAATGCATATTTGTTAGTGTTAGCCCCAGGGATTAGATTCCACTGTCATCGTTTCTACGGTTAATTTTTGGCTTGTTGCCAGCAGCTATTTTGTTTAGCTTGCGCTTGACTTGCATGTAGTGATCAATACACAGAGTTGTGACAAAATACTTTTCAAATAAAATACAAAATACTTTTAATAATACAATTAATTAATTAAATAAATATTTAAACGTCGATGTTGTCATTGTGCTGTGAGTCACAGCAGCAGAGTTGTGACATATTTGAAATACTTGTATTTAAAATACAAATACAAAATAAAAAATACGTATTTGCGGATTTTGTACTTAAGTACTTTTTTTAAAAAGTATTTTGTATTTCATTTGAAAAGTATTTTGTCACAACTCTATCAATACAGACAGTAGTAGTGCAGTAGTGATTGGATTTGAAACCAGACTTATTATTAGCCGTTGAATTGCTCTACAAAATCTGCAAATCCGACCCAATTTGCTTTACTGGAATTGAGGAACGTCCTTCTTTCCGGAAAAACAAAATCTGTCGGGCTGCGGATGGTGATTGTAATCCATGTAGTCCAGGTGATAAATTTATTAACCACAATGGAAACATCCGGGAAACAAACACAAGCAGGGTTGATCTTGTGAGAAAGTCTTCATTGATGGCAGCACAATCAGATGACTCGATTTCTTCGGCTAAGTCGATGCCTCTTTTGTCACTTGGCAGTTGTGAAAACTACGAAATGTGTTTGGTGTTGAGGTCACTTAGGATTAGCCTATCTTCACTATGAAGAAAATGAGCAAATGCAAGCATGTAACGTGTTTTTCACTGTAGTGGTATATAAAGATTTATAGTTTCGATCATGATGCCACCTGAAATGGCCAAGATGCTCACGCATTCGCTCTTCAGAGTGAGACCTCCTCCATAACACCCTGTTCCGTCAGATTGGATAATGTCGAAACCGCCTGAGGATTGAAACATACATGAGTTGGTGAGCTTAGTCTTCTGGATCGCTACAACATCGATGCAGTGATATTCTATAAAGGCGGTTATTTCAATTATTTTGTTTCTTAGGCCCTTGCAGTTGCGCTGTAATATTTTAAAGCTTCCACAGGGATTATTTAAAATGAGGTGATTTGTGTGCCTGGGGGTGTTTGAAGTTGCATCGTTGAGTTGAAGGTCGTTAATTTAAATTGATTCCATGCCAGCTGGGCTTGAAACTTTTTGGGTAGAATTCATATGCGGTGTTGTCTGGGCAACTGAGCAACTTCGTAGTTGGGTATGTTGATTGGATCAGTTCAGTAGGCTGGTGTCCGTGTAATGTTGACGTTCGAGCAGCATGTAGCGCAAAAGTTTTGAGATAAGCCACGATGATCATTTAGGGTTGAGCAATCTTTGAACTGACACCATTCGAGAAAACCATTGCGCCAAAAAGAATTGTTGACCTTGTAACAGTTTGCTGCTTGTTTTTATTAATTACATTTATTATAATAATTCACTTGTTTCATACATAAATGCAGTGTCTTTTCGTTATAATTGGATTCATACTTTTTATACTCTTCACGAAGTGAAAAGTATTATAGTTTTGTCACGAAGTTTGTAACAGCCAGAAGGAGGCGTGGCCGACTATACAAAGTATATATATTCTTGATCAGGATGACAAGACGAGTTGATATAGCCATGTCCGTCTGTCCGTCTGTCTGTATGTATGCAAACTCCTCCCTCAGTTTTGAAGCTATCGACCTAAAACTTTGCACAGACCCTTGTATTTTATTACGATGACACATTGGTCGGAACCAGCGAGATCGGACCACTGGAACTGGTAGCCACCATACGAAAAGAAGAAGAAACCAGTAAGGGAGCTATTTTCGGCTATGCCGAAACTTATATACTCTTGCAAACGTTTTCACAATTATTCTTATTAGAAAATCCTTTCTTAATTTCCCAATAAGAATCATATACGTAGCCACGCCCATTTTCTAATTTGTCTTTAAGAAGGCAATGTAGTCAAACTTCACTACATTTTTCAATCTTGTGTCTCGTCTGTTCACAGAGAAGTCCCATTTTTAAGTTTTTAGTTGTATGGGCGGTACCACGCCCTTATGTCCAATTTTTATAAAATTCTGGATTTTAGTCAGGCATTAATAAAAACACGTAATAGCAAAGTTTGGTTTGCTTATATTCAAGAACAAAAAAGTTTTTCTAACAAAAACTGTATTTTTAACCGATCGTTCCTATGGGAGCTATATGCTATAGTAGCCCGATCTTGACCATTTTTGCATTGTATCTTTGTTGATGTCAAAAAAGTTTTTGTGCAAAATATTGAGTCGATAACTCCAAAAACACGCTGTTTTTCAAGCAAAAACATAATTTTTGACCGAACCTTCCTATGGCAGCTATATGCTATAGTAGCCCGATCTTGACCATTTTTGCACGGTATCTTTGTTGATGTCAAAAAAGTTTTTGTGCAAAATATTGAGTCGATAACTTCTAAAATAAGTGGTTTTTTAAGCAAAAACATCATTTTTGAACGATCGTTCCTATGGGAGCTATATGCTATAGTCATCCGATCAAACTGAATTTTACATACCAAATACCTGCAAGGAGAAGAAAATTTTCTGCGTTTAAATTTTTTTGCTAACTTTAAAACTCTGGCCGGAAATCGCATTGAAACAGACAGACGGACAGACGGACATCGTTATTTGAACTCGTCTCGTCGTGCTGATCAAGAATATATATACTTTATATAGTCGGAAATGTCTCCTTCACTGCGTTGCAAACTTCATGACAAAGTTAATATACTCTTTTTGCAAGAGTATAAAAAAAATTTCAATCGTTGTATGAAAAACTTTTTTGTTTTCCAAGATAGAGCGCTGAAATTATACCAGTGGTGAACAACCGTAGCCAGGCTAAATGCCTGAAAATTTCATTGAGATCGGAATACTGGAACTGGTACCTGCCATACAAAATGAAGAAGAGGAAGAGAAACCAAATTTAAGTCGTTGTACGGAAAACTTTTTTGTGTCTTAACTAATCGACTCTAAACTTCATACTTTTGTTGATAATGTGGCTTAAAAGCTATTTTGATATCAAAATGGGCGTGGCACCTCCCACATATGACCAAAACCAAAAGTTCCTATATATCTGGCACTCAATGAGGTATAACAACGAAAACTGATCTGTAGGCTATGTGGACAAAAAGAAATAAGATTCCAAAAATAAAATGGGTGTACCACAAAAAGTGTCGTGAAGAGTATAACATCTTCGGCAAGGCCGAAGATAACGTTCTTACTGGTTTTTATTTTTTTTGCTATTGGATTTTCACTTTTGTAGAATTTTCCCTGAGTGTGTACGAAACACGACCAATCACTACGTCACTTCGTTCACTTCCTTGATATGACCTCACAAGAAGGGATAAAAAGTTGAAATTTGAATAAGCTAATTTCCGACGAACTCAAGCCTTTGCAAACAGCGGTAAAACTTACGTCGGTAGACTTCTTGACTCATTTTAAAATCGACAGGTCTAGATCGACAATTGTAGGTTCGTTCGTTATGCTCGAAGCATCCTTTTGTGCAAGTTTGCGCTTTTCGCCTGCAAGATCCGTGGAATCTTGATTACCAATTCTTAGCCAGCGATCTTCCAGCGCGTGCAAGGCATGTAAAAAGGAACAATTAATATCTGTTGTCCAAAAGCGAGATAGTACGGAGTATTACCTATAGCCGAATGCCAAGACGAACGAAGCGAGCAACTGATTTTACTTAAATTCTCACCCCAATTGTTTTGGTTAGCATTAAGGTATGCTTTGGTGCCAATCATTGACCTGTTTACTCGCTTAGATGCATTGCCTTGCGAAGAATAAAATGCCATATAGACATTGTTCACACCGCACCGCTAAAAAGGGGTATTAAGGGGGGCGGTTTATCTTAACTACGTACCATTGTAAGAGGCAAGTGTATCTGGCACACCATTGCTTTGGTGGAAAAGGTCTTCCTCAAGGTATTTACAAGCCACGTGTTTTAAAACAGAAACTATTTAAAACAATAAAAATGCCAACGTTACCACGTCGTGAACTAGGATAAGGACCTAAAAAGGAACGGTTTCGGTTGCTCTATTACAAGGCGGAAGAAGAACCCTGTTACAATGTTTGGATGTTTTACACACCTCACGCTGGTTAACAACATCATGCACAACAGCTACCATTTTAAGAAGGTAAGAAAACCGACGCAGCCTGACAAGTGTCTTTTGAAAGATACTCGGAATATGCCCGATCTAATAACGAACTCACTTATCCGCGTGGAACCCACAGTTTCCAAGCAAGATTATCGATACCTCCAAATGCGTATTTGGTACGCCTGTACGCGAGCCCATCGCTTCCTTTTATATTCAGGACACGATTCGTATTATCTCATATTCATTAAAATGATACCGCTGTAATTTTAAAGCCCAGCGCGTTTAATGCGAACTAAGAACGCTTTGCGACATAAGCCACTTTAATGAGGCGTGATCGGTAATGATAATAAAATCTTGGCGCTCTTGTAAGACCAGAAATTCTTCGCTGCTAACACCGCGGCTAAGCATTCTTGTTCCGTATTTGGGTAGTTCCGTTGGGACTTATTTAGTTTCTTCGACATGAACGTGATAGAAATTTCATCTCCTTCTCCATTTGTCTGAATTTACACGGCTTTTACTCTTGTGTTACTAGCATAGTAGTAAAAATGCAGTAAAAAGGGCTTAGCAATCTTGAAAGGTTCTAGAAAGTTTGCTATGGCGGAGGCCTTTTCGGAGTCTGTTTTTATAATATTCGCAGTATGGCTTAATTATTGTGTTCCAACCAGTAAAACCTCGATTTTCCGACATTAATAGTCATCCCTGCTGAACGTAAACTATCGCCTACTTCACTCAGTTTGGGGTGCATTACATAGCCCAAAAAGCACTACCCAAAACTGTCATAGGGGACGACCCGGGACGGTAAAAGCAAGTGGTTCACATGGATGTTTTGAAAGGCTTGCGATTAAGATGTTTTTTCATTAATTCCGAAGCACCTAACCGAAGCATAAGTATCCATAAGTCCGACTACTGTTCTTCCCAACAACACCACTTTTTCGAAAGGTCGAATATCGTTTGATTTGTCAAATATCGAATGCAGGAATAATCTTCGGTCTCGCTTAATCTTTAACCAATAAGAATGTCCACGTGAACAAGTACGGGTGTGGCGGGTCACATTATTATTTAATTTATTCAGATCGTTAACCCGAAGGTACAACAAAGAAAGGGTTAGGTTTCGTAATTGAACCTAGTCCAATTGGTCGCGTTCTTCACACTGACATGCCGTGCACACCGTTTGTGTTGTTTTTTGGCTTTTATGCACACACACTTGTGACAAATCGGTTTTTACACATTGGGTGCGGCACAGCCGAAGCAATAGACATTTGGTGCCTTCACATTTTCGCTGAATCGGTGGCCATTTCCACAGAAGGTCCAACAAACTAAGCTTATGTCCTCCACATCATCATAAACCTGACTACAGAGACATTGGTTATCACCGCCATCTGGAAGATCATCCAATTCTACGAAATAGGGTTTTATTATTTAATGATGACTTTTTTACATCTGCGCTGAAAACCTTGCTTTTCTAAACGATATCGTTTATCTCTGCCAAGGGACTCGGCAATAAAAGGGACAAGATGGCTTCGTAAAATTGATCAAATCTTTCAATGGGTCTTTGCTTGCGGTTGAATCTTTGTAATAATTCCGTAGGGTATTACACAGCGCTTTCCAATGAACCACTGAGATGGTTTCATGGTAGCGATAAAACCAATCGTTAGCTTTCCCTTTAAACAGAGCACTTATATAACGACAAAAGAGATCTAAATCTCCACCTAGTGTCTGGTTCGTGAGTGCCTCTACACGATATATAAGCCCTCGCACAGGCATCCGTTCACTAGTCCCGTCACATTTGTTTCGACAGTTGCCAATGATATGACTTACCTTGTCTGGTCTACAAGCCAATTTTTGAGAACTATCGTTATTTCCTGATGACAACCATGATAGCGGCTTGAGTGACTGTCGCTCTACTTCTTGACTAAGTGTATTTAGGCACTAAAGTTCTTGGTAGTTTCACCCGAGGTGGCAGCTTGTCTCGTGGAATTTGCACTCTGAACAGGCATCAAAACCAATGCTGCTTCAATTTTGATTCCTATAACATCTTGACTAAGTGCTGTCTGAAATTCAGCTAAATGAGTCACTGTCGGTATTATAGTGATATATGTCTCTTTCACAGTAATATGTCTCTATCACTGCCCTGCTAAACTTGTCTACTACTTTCAGCAGGGTGCGACTTATTTAATCGTGGTATCTTACCTACTTTTTTACATATTTAACATTTTTAGAAGTATAAATTGATAATAAAACTAGTAAGGGCGGTATAGTTGAGTACACTCATCCATATAATACCCTGCACATACCCTCACCCATTTAAATGGTGTTCCAAATATCAAAAAAATCAGTCAAAAGTGAGGAATTTTCGAAAAATTCGAGTTTGTTGACTTCTGAGAGGGGAAGCCATGAAATAAAGGGGTGTTTTTCGGTATGCAGGTCAAAGGACGTATATTAACTGAACCTGCATACAAAATTTCAGACATGTATATTTCATAATTGTGGAGATATACATATTTTAATAAAAATAAACTGGAAATTACCCAAAATTTAAGTTTGCCGGCCTTTAATGGGTAGTCCAAATACAAAATGGTATTTTCTGGTATGCAGTCTTAAGAAGTTATATATAATTTGTCTACGAACAAAATTTCAGGTCCGTACCTTCAACAATTTCGGAGATGTAGGCTTTGTCATGCAAACACTATTTGAGGGGTTATAAAGGGTAGCGGGAAAAATTTGGTAAGCAGGAATTTACGAAAAATTTAAGTTTGTGGGTCTTTGAGGGGTAGTCGTAAATACAGAGGAGTATTTTCTGGTATGCAGTCTTAAGGATATGTATTTACTGAGTGTACACACAAAATTTCAGATCCGTACCTTTCATGGTTTTGAAGATATAGTAATTAACAATAAAACACATTTTGAGCGAAAATGAGATGAGGGGGGGAAATTGTAGTATGCAGTTCTATAAACATTTACAAACTTAGTCTACCTACCAACTTTCATAGTTCTAGCGTTTCTGGTGTTCAAGTTATAGCCTTTTCAAAAAGTGGGCGTAGCTGGTTGGGCGGGAAGGAGTGGGCGTGGCTCAAAACCGTTCAAACTTGATCTGCTGCCGAGCATCACGAGTCTATCATCCAAATCTCAAATCTCTTTCTTTAAAAGTTTCCGAGAATTCGTTGGTGAGGACGGACGGACGGACGGACGGACAGACGGACATCGCTTAATCAATTTGTCTTGTCGTCCTGATCAAGAATATATATACTTTATGGGGTCCCCCTCCCCTCCTTCTATGCGTTACATACATTTCGGCCAAACAAACACAATATACCCTGGTACAGTATGTACAGGGTATAAAAATGGGCTTTCTCTGTAAACAGACGAGATACAAGATTGAAAAATGTAGTGAAGTTTGACTACATTGCTTTCTTAAAGACAAATTAGAAAATGGGCGTGGCTACGTATATGATTCTTATTGGAAAATTATAAAAGGATTTCCTAATAAGAATAATTGTGAAAACGTTTGCAAGCCGAAAATAGCTCCCTGGTTTTTTAT
>JBAMBP010000186.1:0-152637 GCA_037044515.1 Phortica magna
GCATGCCTTTTGTGCAATGATAGAAAAAGGTCTTAACTTTAAATGATTTTCTTTAATTGTCGTTTTGGCGTTTGAAATGTGCTTAATTCATGTAACCAAACATAAAAAACAGAAACCAAATAATAAAAACAAAAACAAAAAGAGAGAAGTGTTATTATTGTTGTCTAAGGTGTTGGCAATGTGCATTACACAGCGTCATTCATTAAAATAAACGCAACAATTACAAAGCCAACAACAACAGAAACTAAGTGCATTAACAAAGACATTTTTAGTAAATAAAAAAAAAATACTGTTTATAATTGTTGGCTGTAAAGTGTTATTGTTATTGTTATTTTCATGGTGTTGACTTAAGGCGTCATTTGCATGTTGCTTTGTCGACTGATAAATAATGCCGGTTGTCTGTCTTGGTTGTGTTATAGTTAATTAGGCCAGGAAGCTATTAACAAAAAACAGCAAAAAAATACAACAACAACAAAAAGCTTTAACTTTTTATACATATGAACAACATTACTAAAGAACTGCTTGAACGGAAATGTGCAAAGCTGGTGAAATATCAACTTTAACGTTGATTTTTATGACTTTTTTAAGATTTTTTTAAGACTTTTTTAAGACACTTTGTTGCAATAAATGTAAAACTTATTTATTTCTTTTAAAAAAATTAACAAAAACAAAAAGCTTTAACTTTATATACATATGAATAAAATTACTACAGAACTGCAAGAACGGAAACTTGAAATATAGACATTAAATTTGATTTTTAAGACCTTTTTAAGATTTTTAAAGACTTTTTTAAGACACTTTTTTTGCAATAAATTTATTTTGAAAGAACAAAATGGCTTTGCAGAACATTAACTATTACAACATTATTAGTTTGTCTAACAAGTTTGATTTTGACTCGAAATATGTGTTTCAGGCACAATAACGAACATCACGTCAACGTTTAACTAAAATTTCATATGCCAAAAAAAAACAAACTGGACAATGACTGAAATATAAAACCATACAATAAAAATGAAACACAAAAAAAAAAAACAAGCAACATGGCAATTACTAAAAAAGGCACGCATGTATGCATCTGTGTATCTGTGTGGCAATAATAAGTATCTGGCAAAGCGGCAAACCATGGCAAATTGCATTTTTCTAAGGAAATTGTTTGCATAAAGTTGCCAAGTAACTGACATGAATTTGTGCGACACAGATTTGTTGTCAGTCTGACTGTCGCTTGGTTGGTCGCTTGGTTGGTTGGTTGGTTGGTTGGTTGGTCTGACTTACGGTCCATGCGTGCGCATGTCATACACTTGAAGTGATTGTCACTCATAAATGCGCATGCGTAACGTCATTTGATAAATTGGCAAATGCAACTTGTTGTTGTTGTTGTTGTTGCTGCTCGACGACAACAACTGCCTGACTGCCTGCCAAACCGACAGCACGCCTAACACTTTATGTCTGTCTGACTGTCTGTCTGTCAGTTTGATTACCTGACAGTCCGCAAACCGGTTAACGATTCATTGGACTGTTGTTGCTGCCGTCGCCGCCGCCTCCTTCATCTGTTTATTTATTTTGAGTTTTTTTTTTTTTTTTTCACAAAATGCGTGCTTGTCTTGTTTATCACGAGTATGATTTTTACTTAGTTATTGCGCATGCGTATCGTGTTGTTGATTGCTTAAGCAAAAAACAGCGTTTCATGTGCGCATCTTTCACGAACTACCGACGTATGTACATATATTGCACATAGGCCTCTGCATAGGAATGTCTCAAGTCAAGTCAAGTCACATCAGACATTCACACATGCGTTGTGGCTAATTGAAATGCCCACATTTGTTGTTGTTGTTGTTGATCTATGACAAATACATGCCAAAAGTTGCGCTTTGTGACACCTACAAGCATTTTGTTTTTGTTGTTTTCTTGCCTGTTTTTTTTTTTTTATTGTTTATAAAATTTCACCACTTTCGCTTTGTATTATTAACATTTTTTTTTTTACTTTGTTTTTGTGCACATTTAGCGTCAAATCGTTTTCAATTAAGCGCGGTTTTTTTTTTCTTTCAACTTTTTCTATTTTTATTGTACAACTTTTTTTCATACAAAAACACACATTTGAACTTTGTGCGCCAATAGAGTAATTTGTTCACTTTTGATTTCTTTAATCTTGATTAAAAACGAATTTTATTTGATTATCTTTTGGCCGCAAATTGGACTTTGATTTATAATTGTTGGCTTTGTTTGCAGCTTTAAACTGACTTTTGTAACTTTTGCCTTCTAATAAGTTTTTTTTAATAAATCTCTAAAATTGAAAGACTCTTCAATGTTGCCATTGCATTGATTAAAGCTTATTGAAAGTGCATGAGGATGAGGGTTAGCGGCGAATTAACCCCTATAAAAAAGCAACAACAACAACATGTATTGCTAATTGAACGCGCATATAACACACGAGACTTACAACAATGCTGACCTAATTAAATACAAATGTAACCACAAAAATGGGAACTGTCAACTTATTTGTGCAAAGCAAATGAGCAACAATGCTGAAGTGCTTCAAGTACATGTACACATATATACACACATACACACATACAAACAAAGAGCTATGAATAATGCACGAAATATGCATTTATGCATTAAATTTTTGTGGCATTACATTTGTATGCATGCAACCGTTGCAACTCATTGTGGCAGCCGAGGAGCATGAACTTCTTTGCATAACTAATAAGTTAATTTGTAGCAAACAAAGACGCACGACAAATATTTCTACTCTTTTTATTTTTTAGATTGCTTTAAGAGCAACAAAAAGTAGAAAAAAAAAAATAATGTTAACTTGGTTTTGGCTTGTTGTTGTTATTGTTGGTTCATGTTTGGGTGCGGCAATGTGGCACATCAAATAATAATATTATTTATTTGTTTTTGTTTAGTAAGATTTGTTAGAGGAAATGCCAAAGTATGTCGAATCAGTTTCCTTTTCAGTTTCTATATTTGTGTTCGTTCACGTTCACATGAGAAATCGTAAAAGGCAAATATTTAATCAAGAAATAAATAATGAAGCATAGAAAATAAAAACAAAACTCGCTTATATGCAAAAAATTCTCATGAGTCGCACGTTGTATCATTTCATTTAATATGCAATGCATTAATCAATATTATGCATACGTCATGTGTGCTGGCTAATAATGTATGCCAACTGCCGCCTCGCGTTATTATTAAATTCATATTTTTGTTTTTCTTTCGAATTATATTTTTTTCATTTCGATTTTTTTAATGTACATTTTGGAATTTTGAGGCGTAGTTATATACGTGACTATTTGAAACACTTGTGCGTTAGTAAATATAATACTGTTTGCCGCCAAGTGTGTCAGTTATTATAGTTAACTAAGCTTTATACTGTGAAATGAACTGGCGTGCAATGACAAGTAAGAAAACAACAACAAAAAAGTTATGAGAAAACAACAAAATCGAAATAAATGAATTTTGCCGACAAAAGTAAAATCGAACGGAAACTGTTAATCAACTTTCACTTGTTTAGTTTAACGCAACGACGCAACAAGTCTCATATTTTGTATTTTTTTACCATTTCTGGTTTTAAGTGTTCATTTCTACGCTTAGTTTTGCTTTTTTTTTTTGTTGATTTTTGTTTCGCTTCTGTTAATTAATGAAGTTTAACCAAATATGTCAACGGCGACTGTCGTCTGTCGTCGGTTTTATCAATGAGCGACAGCCGTTTGTCGTCTGATTAAGTTATTTATTCTATTGTTGTTAATTTTTGTATAAATATTTGGTAAGCAGTTCAGATTTTCACACACATGTCTTTTGAAATCCAAAAAAAAAAAAGGTTCAGCAGAATATTTTGAACTTTAAATTGATTTCTGCATAATTGAATGTGTTAATTGGATTGGCGTGATTCATGACGTTTCAGCAAAACTGAGCGAAAGATATATTGTAAAATGAAAGGTACTACAGTCGCACTTGGCTATAACGAAATCGGACGGTAGCTTATATAGAAACTTTAATATTAGAATATATTCTTCTATACTTCTTCAAGAAAATCAACAAATACATTTCGGCGCTTTTTACTCATTATAATCTTAACAAACTGAAAATACATAAATATAACGAACAAATTGAGATCTTGAAATTATATAGAAATTCCTTATAAACAAGGTTATAGAAATTCCTTATAATGAAGTGCGTTGGTTACATCGTTTTCTACTAAGCAATGCTGAATTCTAAAAAAAAATATTTAATCTCTAATCTTGCAAAAAAAAATTTATTTCTACGGCGTTTGCATTGTAACATAATAGGTGTCGTTTTACTCGAGACTTCTATAGGCCAACTTATTGGTTCAATTTTATATGTAAACTCCTAAAAAAAGTATAAGAAAATACTAATTTTTTTAACATTGAAATGTCGTTAAAGTCGTCTGCAGTCCATGCCATACTGAGCTCGACAGATCATAAACGCCTTTCAATATTACAATAACTCCAATTTGAATTTGATAAGAAAATGCAGTTGGGTTTTGTTTTTTGTTTTAAATTAAGAGTTGTTTTTTTTGTGTTTCCGTTCATGTTGAATTCTCTTATTCCTCGAATTGTTTGCCAAATGACTCATTTCTGACACAGACTGAACTTTTTTTCGTGCACACAATTAATTCTGATTTAAGTTTGCTTGATTCATATATTGTTTAAAAACGGACTTTGTTATGTTTTTTTGTGTATTATTTTTTTATATTACATGGTATATAACAATAAAAGAGCTTTGAGAAAAAGAGTCAACGACCACTTTGGTATTTTGCGTCGTCTTTATTTGTTTAAAACATACAACTTTTGTGCGTACACATGAATTTAGCAACTGGAGAGAAAACAAGCGAATAAGCTGAAGCAGAAATATAACAATTACAGTTATGCGTGTCGTAAAGCAGCGGCCAAAAGTTAAATAATGAAATATGTGCCAAAGTACGACTTGAGCGCAATTGTTGAGAAAAATACAAACACAAAAAGTGTTGCGTGGTAATCAACTTTTGCCGTTAAATTGGATTAAAAAATATATATATGTATTTATTTTTGCTGAGTTTGCTTGAAGCGTCGCCTCGTCATTGTCGGTTTCTTTTTTAGTTTATTTATTTTTTTTTTTGCGCATTTTTTTCTTTGATGAGTAGGTGTTTCTTTATGCTTGTTATTGTCTGAAAGAAAGAGCAACACATGCACATATGAAACCTTAAAAAATATTGCTTATGTATTTGTGTGTGTGTGTGTACTTGGAGCCATAAACGTGTTAAAAAGACATAAAAGTAAGCAAAAAAAAAAAAACAACAAAAGCAAAGAGTTAAAGTGAAAAGTGATAATCAAAACAAAATAACGAAAAAATGCAGTGAAACACGTTTTTGGAGTGGGTTGTACTTCTTGAGGCATGCAACTTTTCTCAGAGGGTTTCCTGATTTAGTTACAGTTGCTTAAGTGGGCAGATTGTGGTAGGACAAGGTCACTCACTCACTCATTGACTCGGTGTAGTAAGTGCAGTTGTTTTAAACAAAATTTTAACTAATTGTGCTTTAATTTTGAAAACTGTTTAATAAACATAACGAATTTATATCATTAATAAACAAAAATTTAATAGTTAACCTTCGCTTTGCGCAAATTACATACACACATACATATAAACATGTTGCTTGCGGTGAAAGGCATCGAAAAACTCACGGTTAAACGACATAGTGCGCGCAAAAAGAAATTCATTAGCTAGCTGAGCTACAAAAGTATCTCACAGACAGACAGACACACACGCAATTTATTATAAATGCGCTGAACGCAGTGCTGCCGCTGTGCATATTGCCTGCAGTTTGTTAAATATAAATTTCCGTTGTATTACAAACCCACTGACCCCGAAATGCGACGATGCTGCGATGACATTAACATATGCAATAACAACATTAGCGACGACAACAACAAAAACAACAACAACAACCACTTGGGTGCTACATTTTTATTTTATTATTTGCATTATTATTGAAGCAAACATGTTTGTTATAACTGACGCTGCCAATACACGCACACACACACACACACACATAGACAGGTGCCTACATTAAGCAGTCATGTAGTCAACCAAGCCAACTCAGTTGTCGCCGTCAGCCGCTCAACAAGCAACAACAACAAGCAATAACAACAGCAAAATTTCACACTACGCCGCTTCTCATTGCCGGTCAACTGCAAAAAAAAAACCAACAACAACAACAAAAACATGTAAGAAAAACAAATGCGGGGTTGCTCGCTTGTTTTTTTTTTTGCAATTTGTTGTTGGCTTTTTGCTTTGCCAGAGACAAATCAAATTAAAACAATTATTTATGCATTTTTTTACACTTGTAGACATGCATGTATGTGTGTGTGTGTGTGTGTGTGTCCCTCAGTTTTGTCGGCCCATTCTAAAACGTCAGCGCAACAATTCTCTCAAGTCGTTCTCAGGCAACTAATTAAAGCTGCATTTTTGTTGTGTCGTTGTTATTGTTGTTGTTGTTTCAGTCGCATTGTTGTCACCTTTACATTTTTTTTTTATGTCTTTGCGTGCTTTTAATTTCTCTCTTGCTTTGATCCACCGTCCGTTCACCTTTCGCTGTTTTATGTTATTTTTTCGCATACAGTAGCAGCCAAAATAATTACACCACCGATGACTAATAGAAAAAAAAAAGAGTTGGCATGTTAATTTGTACGAGCTAAAATTTAAATCAAAGCTAGCAAACAAATTCTCTAATAAGTGTTGTGAGAAATTCTTATATAAAGGTGAATACAGTGAAAGCTCTCAAAATCGAACACGCTTGTTGAAGTGTACGTTTATCAGAAGGCATTTTGCAGGAAAAAACTTGTAATAAAAATATTATTTGAACGGTTGTGGAAATAGTTCGGCTTTCCGTAATGAAAGCTTTCACTGTAATGACAAAATATACATTATGCAGGCAGTAAACCATTTTTTTTTTTAAACGTCACTGTAATAAAGAAACAATAATTGTTGCTGTCTTTCTGTCTGTCTTGCGCTCTCCCACTCTAAGTAGCTGTAATTTTGCTGTTAGTTTATTGTATTACGCGTTGTTTTTGTTTTTTTTTTTCTTGCTTTTTGTTGCTTGCGTGCGATTTTTCTTTTTACTAACACAACTTTTCTCTCTCCTTTTCAAACGCTTTTGTGTTTTTCTATTAATTTGTTATTTTTTTTTTTTTTTTCTGTTCTGCATGTCTCTTTTGTGCCTGCATTCTTTATGATTGTTGACAATCTCGCATAGAAATGTCATTTTGTTTTTTTTTTTCTATTTCATTTTGGATAATGTTGTAAAATGTTAAATGTTCTCTCAGACGTGAAAAATGTCAGTTTTGTCTGCACTGACAATGCGGAAAAAATACAGTTTGTCTTCTTATAATTAAAATTATATTTTCTACGAGAACAGTTATTTTGTACTTTTTGACTTGTGAGTTTTTTTTTGTTGTTGTTGTTAGTTTTTCCACAATTTGTCAAAATTTTGACTAATGATGATGAGTTTTTAAGTGGTAATATGTGCTGTGCTCTTCAAGTGGTCAGTCTGCTAATGATAACACTTTATAAACACTTTTATTGCTGTCATAGTAACTTTTATATTATTTATAGCAATAATTTCACATAACTCTTGAAAGTTTTCTTCTTGTGCATTGTAATTTTTGTCAGCATAGTAAATTAAACAATTCTCAGGCAATAAACAAAGACTGTCAAAATATTGGTTGCAATATAAATAAAACGTTATGCATGAATGACGCGCTAAATTCTTCTACAGAATGCCGGTTAAAGTGCAACAAGAAGAAGGGTTACGTGCCGGGAAATTAGTTTTACCATTTATGTTTAAGAATTTGCTACAAATGAGGGGTGGTTTTTTTTCTATCATTATGTATTTAAATATTTAAGAGTTGCGCTTATTTCTTGTACAGTTTGTGCTTTTGAAAAGAAAAAGAATTGCTTTGCAGCGAAGTCAACAACTGTTCAAAAATACTTATGTATATACATACAACATGAAGTTTGTCGCTGCTGTGGCAAACAAAGACAATGCGTCGCCGTGCAGCGCTGTCAAGCGTGACTGTTGACGGTTATTAAACTCAACTAAACTTGAGTGAACTGAGCTGGTAGCAATAAAAAGACATACAAAAAAAAAAAAACTCACTTAAGACTCTTTGAGTCAACTACCAAAACAACTTTGGTTACCTCGGTCGGCGCCCCCGTTGCAAGTTTTGATATTTACTTGTACCGCTTTTCGAGCATAGTTCCGCTAAATTTGTTGCTGTTGGCAACACACCCTCGTCTTAACATTTGCTTGAATGCGAACGGCCTAAAAAAAAGTCAGTTGAACTTGGTGTATTCTCAACAGATGAAGTTATTAAGATGTATTGTGCGATAAGCACTTTTCGTTGACCTAAATGAGTTGTAAGTGCGCTGAAACTTGATACACTCTAAAATATAAAATTAAAAAAAAATAAAAGTAACTACGTAATAAGAATTTTTATTTATGTTCAAAGATGCTTATGTTACAAAGCAATACACGGTGCATACAGCAATTTAACATTGGCTTAAGAACATGACTAGAATAAAGTTTTCATGCGCAACTGTTATATGTATACATTAAGTTATATGCATCATACGCTTATTTATTATTAAAAAAAAACTTCTTCAAACCTTATTTTAAAAAGACAAAATTAAAAAAGTTTCATTCATTTGAAAGCTTCTTCAATATTGTTTAAAAAAATTATGAAAGTTTTTATTGCGTGTCGAATTTTATTAGAATTCTTGAAAAATTGTACAATGTAGAATTTTTTGATATTTATGTGCCAATATTATAAACAAAAAGCCTCATTCCATTCGCTTGTCTAACGCCACCCAATGCGCACGCACGCTGTGAAAATAGATCATGATGTTTATGGCAGACGGAAGTGCACAATTGCACATCTGGAGAAATGTTGTGATTTTTATGAGCGAAGCAGCAGCATACATATGTCTGTCTGTATGTAATACATTTTCTCGCCTTACTACGAAGTTATAAACCCATTTCTAATTTTATGCTTTCATTATTTATACTTTTACAGTACACACAAAACAGTGAAAGGCACAAAATAAAAAACAAAGTAAACTGACGGCAACGAACCATTTTTCGGTTTCGTATCGAAGACAACAAGAAGAAGAACATACCAAACGCCCGCCTTGCACATTATGTCACATGATAAGAAAATGCTTGATCGCGAAGCCGTACGTTCAGTAATACAGCAATGGAATGCGAACCGTTTGGATTTGTTTGCACTTTCCGAACCAGATGAGGTAAGTTTTTAAAAACCTTTATTATGTTTAAACATTATTAATATATACATTTGCTTTGTAGAATTTGCTCTTCCATGGTGTGATGCGTTTCTATTTTCAAGATGCTGGTCAGAAAGTTGCCACCAAATGCATACGCGTTGCGTCCGATGCGACAGTGACCGATGTTATTGATACATTAATTGAGAAATTTCGACCCGATATGCGCATGCTCTCGGTGCCGAATTATGCGCTCTACGAAGTGCATGCAAATGGCGAGGAACGTCGCCTGAATCCCGATGAGAAACCGCTGCTTGTGCAACTCAATTGGCACATTGACGATCGCGAGGGACGTTTTCTGCTTAAGAACATTGATCAAAAGACAACGGTAAGCATTTGTGTGTTTAATTTAGCATAACAATGACTTGACTCATAGTTGTGTTGTTTTAACTTGCTACTTGCTACTCTTGCAGCCCATCGAGCAAACAGATCTTAACTTTAAGCGAAAATTGTCAAAGCGTGAAAAGAAAGAACAAAAGAAGAAAGATAAATTGGCCAAACTGACTTCAGATACAAATGGCGGCGGCATGCATGGCTCAGCGCTTGGCCTCAGCGGCGGCAGCGGTGGCAGTGGCAACGTTGGCCAGCCAAATGGCGGCATTGGCAGCGGCAGTCACATGAACGGCAACGTTGATGGTGAAACACAAGTGGCGGGCAAATTATATACAGAATTGCCGGAAACTTCATTCACGCGTTCGATCTCAAATCCGGAAGCTGTAATGCGTCGACGACGTCAACAAAAACTCGAAAAGAAATTGCAACAATTTCGTTCACGCGATGGCGGTCCCGACACGGGCGGCACGCTGAAGATTTACGGCGAGAGCTTGTGCCAAGATGTGCCCTACAAGACGCTGCTACTCTCGATACGCGATTGTGCACAAGCGGTCGTACGTGAGATGCTCACCAAGTATGGTCTCGAAAAAGCAGATCCATTGCATTATTGCTTAGTACAGGTGCGTCTAGATTATTGTTTTATAATACATATATAATTAAATGTAAATTTCTTTACTACATAGGTTAATAGCGACGGCACTGAGTACATACTCGACGACGATGAGTGCCCGCTGTCGATACTCATGAATCATCCAACGTCGCGTGGTAAGTGTGAAAATTAACATTACAATGCACTTGGCCATAATTGGCATACCATCAGCTTAGATTTTATTGCATTTTGTCTATGCGCAGGCATTTAAAATCAATTGCATGTCTCGACTTGTCGACGCGTCCTGTGTGTCGTCTATGTTATTGCCTGGCTTGTTGGCACGTTACCTAAGCAGCGCAGGTAAAGGCGCAAATTACTCAAACGCATTTCGGTTATACAACACTTTGTAATGAACCGAAACGAACCGAACCGTACATACCAACCAACCGATGAACGTGCATTCATTCATATTTAATGCGCGCGTCGGCATTTCATTTACATACAATTAACTTTGTTTTATCAATAATTATGACTGGTTTGACTAAACTCCTGTTTGTTATTATAACTGCGACAGCAACGACTTCACGTCGCGACGTCCTGCTTTTGCCACCGTCCGACCATAAAAATGTTTCCCATTTTGCCTTTTTCATGTAACATTTTCGGGCTGGCAGGATTCTTTGACAGCTTGTTTCGTTGTCAGGATTTAGTTGTTTGTCGTGCTATTTCGAAACAGTTACGTGCGCGTGCTAAACGCAAAAATTTCGGTAGTGTAGCAAATTATTTAAAGGACTTTTATTATAAAAATATAATTTTCAAATTTTTGGTATTTACAAATTTTGGTTTTTTGCAAAAATGCCACGTAAAATAACTAAGCAACTTTCGGATAAACTAAGTGAGTAATAGTATATTGTCTGTGTTATATTTGTGTTTTGATATTTTGCACATTTGTGTTCATCTATGAAGTCTTCAGTAATTTTTTTTTTTGGCGTTTTAAAATTTTTGTAAATGACTGAAACATAGTTTTCAAAAAAAAAAAAAAATTGTCACAATGATGTGTGATTTTGAGATTTCATGTTTAAAATTTTCCATATTTGTATAAAAATTTGTCGCAGTGTATTGGAAAATCAAATCAGCTGTTGGCTTGTTATGTTGTTTACACAAACACATGCACATGTCTATGTCAAAACAACACTTAAATAAGTTTATTAACGTAAAGTTAAACCCACAAAGCGCATGCGTCACATTTTACGCTCATGTAGGAAGAGCAGTTCCTCAAACACACAATTGATGAAACATTACTCAAACCCAAAACAGTCAAACAAGAAATTCACTTGCCGACAAAAACGCCGTTGGGAATTAAGCACACACACATACATACAGACAGACAGTAAGACAGTCAGACAGATGTCATGTCACATTGCAAGGACAACAGCATAGAAATGACAGAAACTGGGACAGCAAGAAAAAAGACTTGGGCCTGCCTGGGAATCAGTTAAGCAAAGCGTGCACAATCAAAAGAATGACACTTTTAAGAACTTTTTGTTTTTGTTGCTTTGTTTGTGCTGTGCCGTTAAAATGCGCAGTAAGGAAGTCAAGATGTGCCGGAAAAACGAGTGAAAGTGACAATGACAGAGACGCGACGCTTAAAAGCGCGTGGCGTGCCAAAATATGCCGCACAGCGTTGGTTGTGACTTCTTCTCCTCGGCTTTTGCTGTTGCCGTCACTCTTGCTGAAACGTTTAATATTTATTTTTTAGCAGCCACATGTTGCCTGCGGTTCGCTTCGGCTCAGCGGCAGAATTCGCATACTGGGATGCGGTAAACGTATGTAAATGGCGTGCGCAGGTGTGCGTTTATTTATGTATAGGTATAATGAGTAAGAGTATATACATGTGTATGTGTGTGTGTGTGTGTGAGTGTGTTTGGTCTGCCTTCCACTTATGCACTAACATGTAAAATAATGTGCAAAGTGAAAGCAAACAACGCCGGTAATTTTTTATGCAAATGTATGTGAGTGTGCACGTGTGTGTGTGTGTGTCTGTGTGGACATTTTTTGGTCTCTTACGTCATGGTGTGAGTGTCTTTTTGTGGCCACTTAAAATGGCGCACGTTTCTTTTAAATTAAATAGTGTCAGCGGCGGCACTTTTTCGCATTGTTTGCATTGCCTACTTTTAGGCTTTATATGAAATGCGCTTTATGAATGAATTACAGACACAGACTTGTGTGTACTTTTCACATGCACAAACTTTAGTTAACATTTACTTTTCAGATAAGGTTTTTGTGTTATTTTTTTTGATTTTCTGCCCCTCCCCGAATTGTCTTATCAATTAGGTCACTTTTGGTTTCTAGTTAATATTTTTGTATATTTTTTTTTTTCACGTTGTTTGATTAAAACAGCTTTGAATTGATTGCACACGCTTATCTTGGCCAACATACATAAATAAATGACATGCATTGCGCACCTGTGTCAGATTGCTTGTGCACTAATGTGCCACATTTTTCAATTTGTAAGCAAACGTATTTTTTATCGCTTATCATTTATTCTTATTGGCTCTTCATTTACTTTGATACATGTACTCTTCATTTTTATATTAGCTTTTCTCTTTACTACTTACATTTTAATAGCTCAATCACACACACACACACGCATACTCTCTTCCTTGCGCGAGAGCGTGCATTGTTTTGGCTCTTTTTTTTGTCACTTTTTTGGTGGAATTGCCTAATACTCAAAATCACTCTCAGTGGCTTATTTAAACGCCGCAAGCATTTTTGACTCAATTGTTATGTTGGCCAATGTCGATACGCTACTTGTGGTCTTAATGGCACACTGGCTGCTGTTAATGTTGTGCAAAGTTATGGTTTATAAGTACATAAGAAATTGGCTTCAAATAATGCTCAGGCAAATAATGTTCTAATTAATTTTGTGTTTTTCTTACGCTAATTTTCTTTGCTTGTAATTTTAATTTGTTGCTTTAAAATGTCTGCTATACATAGTCTTCAACTTAAATGTAGCGCACATTAAATATCACACAGCCGACATTAATACTAAGCTACGTTGACACTTTAAATCCCTTTGTAGATTTCGAGATGTGTTTGTGTATTTCATCAAGGATAATGGCATTTCACGGTGATGTTTTCATTGTGCTTTGCTACTACAAGCATGCCGAAACGTTCTTGTCCTGCAGCGAAAAGCTTCACAGTGACGGGCTGCTACACACTATTTGAACTGCTCTATGTGTGTATGTATGTGTGTGTGTGTCTGTGTATATGTGTGTGCTTGATTGTTTTGTTGTTGCGTTAGTCGTTGATATCCTAGCTGCTGCTGTTGATGTCGTACGGACGGATCGGGCATGTTTCATTCGTGCTCGCCTGCCTGCCTGCCTGCCTGCCTGCCTGCCGAAGGAGCGGTGAGAGTGCACGGTGTTTGTACTCTTATCTATGCTATGCTGTGCTGCCTGCCTTGTCGCTATCGTGTCATTCTTCTTCGTCGTCGTCGACGTCGTGCTTGCCGACTGGCTGTGGCCTGCTGTATGGCTTGATAGCATGCCTGCTGCTTACTTGCTTGGTTTGTTGTTTGCCAGCGCTCCGACAGTCAACGCAATCGCTGCAGACATTCAGTCATGTAGTAATGGTGCACGCGTCAGCACCAAAATATATAAAAATTCGTTTCATTTTGATAATTGATTTCTCGTAACTCGTAACTTTCGCATGGCGACGGACGGGCACGCATACATAAAATTCAAATAACTTTAAGACGCATACTTGTTTTTTTTAAATATATTTTTGTATTATATTTTGTTTTTTTATTTTTCTTATTAAACTTTTGTTTTATTTCGTTATAACGTTAATTATTTGTAATCGAATTAAAAACTAATTGCTTTGGTACGTAAAACGCCGCCGTTACCGCTGCCGTTGTCGTCGTCGTTATCAAAGGCATGCAAACAAAGCATTTGTCGACGCGTCGTCGTTAACCGCAAGCATAGAAACGAAACGACGCCAAAATGAAAATGTGCTGAAAATTGAAAATTGTTGCTCATTAGCGTGTTTTCCTCTGCTATTGTGCCTGTCGGTGTGTGTGTGTGTGTGTGTGCGTGTGTGTTTGTGCTGTGCCGTGCCGCTACCGTGCTTTAGACATTCTTCTTTTACGTTTCATATTACATTAGATTTTTTTTTAATTTACGAAAAAAAAATACAAAAAAAAAATAAAGAAATTTTTCCGGGTTTTACACATTTCTTCGCTGAAACGTGTTCGATTTCGTGGTTTGTGCGTTAAATTCCTACATTTTTCTCACACACACACACGAACAATTCTACTTGTGCTTTTGCTTCATGTTTGCGGATTTTGAGGTTTTCAAACAAAACGTTAAATAACTTAACAACAACAGCTAAGAAATGATGGATTGGGGCATCAGACGTAAGTGCTTTCATATTATTATTATTATTATGGTTGTTGTTGTTGTCGTTTTTATTTGTCAGAAAACGTGCCGAAACGTAAACGAATGTCGCCGTGTTGACGTTTTAATGAGCACTCGTGCTCAATCAGTTGCAATAAATGCGCCTAAGAGTCTGCTACGTATCTGCGTGTGCATGTATGTGTGTGCATGTGTGTAAGCTTGTCTGAGCCGTTAAAGCTACACTTTGCTTTAAGCCGTCTACATTGGTTCGTTCGCAAATGTGTGTTTGACAATAAAACCATTTTGCCCAAAATGTGCCTTTTTATGTGGGTGTGACTTTGGGTTTTATTATATTGAAGACTTACGCTGGACATTTGAACAACGTTGGATTTTTCGGTTTATATATTTTCAGTAATCTTTGTTGTTTTATATTTTATTGTATGATTTATGCGTATATTTCTTAATTACTAAAATGAATTTTGTTCTGTGTGCGGACAAGAATTTCTAATTATTAAAGAATTTCATTTCATAATTCGTGGAATTTAATATGCAAAATTTTCTGATATATAAACAAAATCGCTTATTTTATGAAAACGCAACGTGGCAAAAGTCTTAAAATGTTATTTTTATATAGAAATATATATTTTTAGTTATATAACAAATGCAATTGCTGCCAATGTTTTAACACTTTGACACATTTCCGACGAAATAATTCAATTAAAAACTGTCAGAGAGATGCACTTAAACTTTGGCATGATAAAAAATTTACTGAAAACCAAAAAAAAACCGACAAAATAAAAGAGAAGAAAAGGAACAAAAAAAAAACCCAGTAATGTTTCAGCATCAGCGACTCATGCTTGTTTTTGGCGTCAACATGCGTTGCCAAATTCTAAAGCGACATGACCTTCAAGCTTCAAGCAAAGTAAAAAGCATTTCCTCAGTGCCTGCGCTAATAAACTTAACTTGAGTTGAGTTGAGTTGTGCTGTGCTGACGACGCCTCACCCGACTTGACTGCATGCCTCACAGCAAAAATACAAAGATGACGCATCACAACGGTGTCGCAGCATTATGCAAGAGTGCATTCAACAAATAATTGTTGTTGTTGTGGTTGTTGTTGTTGCTTTACTGTTGACGCACAAGCGATATTATATGGAAATATTTATGAGCTCATAGTGAGAGAAGGCAACATTAGACTAGACGTGACCTTTCGGAGAAGTCACTAGTAATCTATTCATCTTTATGTTTTCATTTTTTTTTCCCCCGTTTGGTTTTATCTTCTCTTCTTATTACGTAGAATTCTATTTGCAGCTGAAATCCAAAGCTTTGAAAAATTTCATTACAAACCGAATTAACGTAATACGTTTGTAATGATATTCTCTGCCTTCGATTTGTATTTTGCTTGTTGAATAATTTCATATCGATTACATTTCCCAAACAGATATGATTTTATTATTACATGTTGTTTATTTATAAATATTTATCATTGTTTTCTATTAATAACTAAACGAGACTTAAATAATTGCACGCAATAGCATTTGTTATGTGTAAGATATTATTGTATGCATTGTATATTACGCATACGTCATGTATGGCATAGTGCTTGAAAATAGTTACCCAAAAGTATGCAACAAAATTTTTGATTACGTTTCAACTTACAAAATTCATTTTCATTGTACGCAATAATTACATAAAATATACTTTGTTCTTGATTGTGTTGACGCATTTAACGCTTGCTGATGATTTTTCCAATTTGTCGCATAATTTTACACTGAAGATGAACATTGTTATTGTAGTTGTTGTTGTCATAATAGCCATCATCATGTTGGCACTCTTCACTGTCGTCGTCGTCGTCGTCATCATCATCAGCCGTATTATTGTATTATTATTATTGTTGTTATCAACGGCGACAATGTTGTCTTGTTGCTACTCACCAAGTATTGTCATGTCTAAGTGTCAGGACAATTGTTTTCAAATAGACCAACAGTTTTATAGCTGTGTGTGTGTGTGTGTTTCCCAATAGTGATGCCTTTCTATGTTTATGGCACCCTCAAAATTATCTTTGACTTTACTATTTGTTGTTGTGGTTGTTGGTATTGGTGTTCTTACTGTCTTTATTGTCAATCATAGACAATAGACAAGTTTGCTGCACAAGCTAAAGGCAAAGATGATACATAAACACACAGGCAGAGAGAAACCTAAACTCACATATACACAAACTGTTGTCAGCCAGACAAACACTAACTCAATCTTAATGTCAATTTGTCATTATATTCATGCCTTCGTGCCCTCATTTGTCTGTCCGTCCGTCTGTCTGTCTGTTTGTAAATATGTCGTCGTCTTTGTTGTTGTTCTTGCTGTCGTCGTCTGTCTAACAGTTCAACGTTTATTATTTTACTTTATTTTTTTTTTTTTTCAATTTATTTCGTTTTTTTTTTTTTTTCAATTCAAGACGCTAAACGTTTTACACACACACACAGACTTAGTTATATATCTTAACATTGGCTCACAATACACTGTTTCACTGTGCGCCACTTCAGCTTGTCATTTTCTTAAGGCATCATCATCATCATAATCATCATCATCATTGTCTGTGTCGTTTTTTCTTGCCTGCCGCTTGCCTTTCGTGCCACGCCGCCTTCAACGCATGCAAATGTGTTGTCCTTTGACTGAGCGTGCTTTGTCTATTGGCAGTTTGCCAGTACATAGCAATGTACAGTGGTGTACAAAATAAAACACTTTATTAACGCTTAAGCTAATAAGTGTTAAAGTATATATACACTTTTAAATGCTTTAAGTCAATTTAAAGTCGTCTTTAAGCTGCAAACTTAAAAGTTATGAGAATTATTGCTTAAGAGATTTTAATAAGAAAATAAGTGTTGTAACTTTTTTGGCTGCCACTGTACTTTGAGCGACTTAAGTGGTTCAGCATGGAAAATTGAATTATTTAGTTTTGATTTCAGCCAAGCGCCTTTGGTGATTTTCCTTTTTTACAACGTAGTCTATGTATGTGTGTAGTGGTCTGTGTGTGTGTGTTTGTGTGTGTGTGCCGTTGAAGTAGTTGAAAAGGAAATTGCCTATTTATGCACAGAGGACTTGTCGAGAGCAACATTGTATGAGAGCATAGATTACACGGAAATTAATGTTATTTATTTTACCAAGAATATTATCATATTTTGTTTGTCTATCATTTTGTAAAGAAAACTGTAAAGGTTGTCGTTGTTGTATCTTGTGAGCACTTTAAGTGTTTTTATTGGTGGCTTTTCTTATGATTGCATTGTATATGAAGTCATTTTTAGTTAAATACGAAAAAAAGGAAAATGCTTTTGACATTTAAATGTTTTGCCATGAACTGTGAAATTATTTTGTGATTAATGCCTAAAGGTCTTATATTATTATTTTTCGATATGTTTTGGGTTTGAGTCAAATGGAAAAGGAAGAAGTTCTATAACAAACCAAGAAAAATATGAATTAATAACTGTAATTATAGACCCAGTATGCTTTGAGTTTGAGCTTTTCAAATGTGAGCTGTTCAAGGCTTTTTATTCTTATTCGTGTTTATTTTCGAAATAGTAATTTAAATATATTATTTGATTTGTCAAATTATACGTTTTGTAGAAATTATAAATACAAAATATGCCTCTTTTTTCTGAGTGTATTAACGCTTAAAGTGATGTCTTTGACATTTTGAAAGTTATGTGCAAAACAAAAGCAAACGAACGTTGCATAAATAAAGCAAATTATGAACAGTGGCAACTAAAATTATTGGAACACCTTGCAGGCACTTGTGTGTGCATGAGCTGAGGTGCGAATATGCCTGTCAAACAACACCTAAGAATGTCTTTTACACTGAACACCTTTGAATTGTTATAATGCTTATGCGCGCACATGAAAATACATGCTTGCACACAAACACACATAAACATATGTATGTGTGTGTGTGTTTATGTTTGTCCATGACAAGTATATAAGCACAAACTAAGACGATTTTGACGCTTCGTTGAGTGTAGCGTGCATGTAGGGGATTGTCTTGTCTTGACTTGTCTTCGTTTTATTTCACTTTTTGCGCTCTTTTTTTTTTTGTATTTTCTTTAATACTATGAAAATAATGCAAACACACTGACACATTTAAATAAATACGCGAAATATTTGTATGCTTGTGCATGTACTTACTTTCATTGAGACACACACATACTACTGTATGTCATGTATATAATGAACTAAAGTGTTGTCTTTCACATTTCATATGAAAACCATAATTTACGTTTTTTATTTTTTCGTATTTTTTTTTTTTTTTGTGTTTCGTTTTTCATTGTGTTTTCCAAAACATACAAACTGACATTGTAGTAACGCTGACGCTGACGTCGAAACGGACGCTTCACTGTGCCACAACAGAACTCAGCTGAGCACAGTACAGTACAGTTCAGTACAGAACTCGCTCGCTCGCCTGTCTGCCTTTGTTGTCTATGGTTTATTATATTCTGGTTTTTTGTGTGTTGGCGAACGCATTGCTCATACGCTCAGTTATCCTTGTGCTGTGTGACTGCGTTGTTGTGCGCGAGTTCGCAAAGTTACAAAAAAAAAAAAAAACAGTAACAAAAATTACACACACAACAACAATAAAATAAAAGCGACTTAAGGCAGCAAACAAACAACGTCAAAAGTCGACGGCGGCGTCGTCTTCTTTATACGGCAGGCAGGCAGGCGTATGTATCAACGACGTTGTCTGTGTCGTCGGTGGCGGCCAAGACACGCATTTACGTTAAGTCGCACGGTTAGTCATGTCAGTCAGTCGGTCAGTCAGTCAGTCAATTGGACAGACAATTTTGCTACGTGTTTCAAAACGATAAAACAAAAAGTGTTATTTCTTTGAGTTTTCTTTTTCTTACACTTTTTTTTTTGCATATTTTTTTTTATAAATTATAATTTCAATAAATTGTACAAATTTTTATATGCAATTTGTTTTTTTTTAATATTTATTTTACATATGTAGATATGTGTGTGTGTGTCTGTGTGCGCATAAATTGAAATTTCATTGTACATTGAACAATTTCCAAACAAAAAAAATACGCAAACAAAGCAAAGTGAATATAAAAGCTGAAAACAAAAAAAAGGGCCGAAAATATATTGAAATCTTTTACTTTTTTGCCTGTCATCAGCAGCGCTCTTAAACCGCCGTTGACGAATCCTTTAAAATGCCGCTTTTTCAAACGTTTTCCTGCTCATTGTTATTGCAACAGATTGTGTTCTTACAAGCACAACAACAATGTGTGTCGTTTTTATGAATTTTGTATGACATTTTTGTTGTTTTGGGGTATTAATTAAAAAGCACAAACTTGTAATGAAATGCCATGTTTTCTGTACATACAAAAAGAAAAAAAAAACACAAACATAACAAAGCAATAAATAAATAAAGAAATAAAACAACATGTTTTTGTTTGTCCTTTTGCCGACGTCACTCATGCCTTTTACATAGTATTGTTGTGTGTGTGTGTGTGCGCGCTTGACTTTTTATTTGATTAAAGGATACTCGAACTGACAAACAATACCATTCAGTGACAAATTCATATTTACTTCGCCCATGCTTGTGCATGTGTGTGTGTGTGTGTGTGTACTTCATTATTAACTTTTATATACACAATTTTTGTTAGCCATAAAAATCAATAAATTTAGTTGGCAATAAAAAAAAGGGATCGACCTTTGCTTCATTTATGTTATTCATACGACGCATTCAAATCTCTTTGCATAGCTTTGAAATGTCGAATTTTTTACAATTGTGTATTTTCATTTCACAAACATGTGTTTTGTATAAAAACCAAAATTTATTGTTAATTTTAATCTCAATTCAATTCAATCAATAAACTTTAAAACCCTCAACACAAAAATATCTAAAGTTTACAATTTAATACTCCTATGTGCCAATGCGCTACACGTTACTTTGAGCAATCTAACATATGCAAAATACCGGCACAAAATAACACAAATCATAAGTTTGCATCACTCACGACGTATGTCGCATGTGCTACTATGTAACATGTGCCTATTCAATAATTAAAAGTTTGATGATTAAACTAACTTTCAAAAAAAAAAAAACATAACCAATTGGTCGCTTAGGTGCTACAGACAGTTACATTAACTTCAAAACACGTCTTTCTTTGTGTGATGATTTCGAAATCGTGATGATTTCGAAATCAAATTGAGAAATTCAATTAAACAGATATGACAGACTTAATTTCCCTCAAAACATTATTTTGAAATGTCAACACAAATACAAGAAATATTTTCACACTTTTGTGTTGTTGTAATCAAACAGTTTTCATTTTTTATTACAAGTCTGCTTGAAGCAATCAAAACTTGTAATTAGATTTAAGTTATCGATTATAATTATGTGTGCCACACGATACTTTGGCGTGGCTTGAGGCGTGTCTCATGTGAAAAATGTTTGTTGATATACAAACTATGTTTTGGTATTGAGATGGTTAAATGGAGCATGAATGTTGAAGTATTTTTTATTTATTTTCTTTATTTTGACATTATTTCATATGATGACTTCTTGCATTAAAGGGAAAGCTCGATCAACACCAAACATTTCTAGACGCTTTCTGACATCTTTAATGATAAATTTGATATATTTTATCATAAGTTTCTACATAGTTTTTTAGTATTTAAGCGCGTTTTGTGTTGTCTAAAGAAAATTGTAGAATTTGTCTTATTGAATAAGTGAAGTTGATTCTAGACTAATCATTTGAGCCTCAAGACTCATGTAGTGATCTCTCGTATAAATAAAGTTTATTGCAGTATTAATTAAAATCAAATTACGCTATATCGATTATTTTTCAAAAGCCTTTCAGGCAGGCGCTAAACCAACTAAGACATTTGCTATGTAATAACTTAATTCAAAGCTCTTCCGCTGCCAGCTAACAAACTGTTAATGCATAGATACAATATACATATATTCGCACGTCATTAAGTTCGATTGCCTAAAGTGTTTGGTGCCCTGCTACTCTGTCCTCATAATTTAATTTTCGCCTCATATAACACACACATTTGCTTTTTGTCAATAATGAGTAAAAGTTTTCATTTAATCAAGACAAAATAACTTTGCTTTTATCGTTGCCATTGATGACATGACAAAAACGAACTTCGTTGTTGTTATTGTACACCGCTCTACTAAGCACAACAATGTGTAGTGTGGCAGAAGAAATGTGCCCTAACTATTGAACAAAATGAAATTCAGTCAATTAAGCAAAACAAAGAACCTTTTTAAAAGAAAAGACAAATAAAAACTTTCAAATTGCTTTTAATTAAATTTACTATGGCATTTTGAAAACTCCGAACAGAGGTAAATGTCAATCAAGAACACCAAAGACATGCAAGACAGTGTAAAACTTTAGTTACATTAAAGAACTTTTAAATCATTAAATTTCAATTAAAACATTTGTATGCAAGCCAATTTAAAGTGCAAGTGTGTGTGTGTGTGTGTATTTATATCAATAAGAATGCCACAGCGCACTAATGGCAAATTGCTTGTGTAACTGTTTGTGCACACTGCTGTCTGGCAATATTGCACGGCACGCAAGCCAAACCAAGCCAAACCAAACCGTAGCCAAAGTCATGTTGAGTCAAGTCAAGCCGCACGATCTGGCAGAGCACTTACGGTCGATTATGGTGCGGCATTGGGTTGATTGTGGCAAAAAAAAAAAAGAGGAGATATGCGTGGTCATATAAGCTTCATTTGGCCCACACACACACACACAGAAAACGATGAAGCACTTTGCACACCTTCAGGCGCAGCAACTCGTTATGCAATTTCCACGCATTGACATAAGCATTTGTTATTGTTGTGTATGTCCGTGCGTGTGCTGAAATTCTATTAGTACTCGACCATTGACATACACAGACACACAGACACGTACAGCAATATTGGGATGCTTTGTCATGTGTGCAACGTTGATCTTCACGCATGTCTGTAAATCAATTTCATGGCTTTACACACACGCACACACAGATACATTTCCATTAAGCTAACCGCCAGGCCAGCAGGTATAAACTTGTGCATGTGTGTGTGCCTGTGCGCGCTTTTAACAATTTTCTCGTTTCATAGCATCAAACAATACAAAACAAAGCACTTCGCTGAGCTTTATAACACTTTTGGCATATTTCTGTTCGTTACAACAAAAGCCATTTTGCCTCATTGCAAAAAAAAAACAACAATCCGTTGACCGACTTTTTGTTTTTGTTCGGTTGGTTTTTGCTTGCTCGCTCGCTTGGTTGTTTCCTGGCCTGGCCTGGCCTGGCCTTACAGGTTTATGAAAAGAGCACTCATGCGCCAACAACAATTAGTTTGTTTTTATACTATCAGTTATTTCTATTGAATTTAACTGCACTTTAACACGCTGTCCACACACACACACACACACACACACGTAAACACACAGAGATACATTTATAATGCATTTTTAGCATGGTGACATTCTTTTTCCGTTCTCGTTTTTTTATTTGGTCTTCAACATTTCCACGCTCAATGTCATTTTATTTGTTTTACTCGACCAATGTAAATGTCAACTGCCAAGGATATATAATTTTTTTTATATTCTTTTTCGCTTTCTATTATTTGCTTTTAATACACTCGAACGATGTCGGAAATGTTGGCTATCAACCAATGGCTCCAATGGTCAAATGTATGCCGTGCACTTCACTTGGCCTTTTCTATAAACTAACTAACTATCTTAGCCAAATGCTTTCATTCATTAGTTGGGCGTTCTGTGTTAATGATGATGTTCGTTGCGCTTCATTAGCTTTTTATTTAAGTGAATGAGTGAATGAATGAATGAGTGCACTGCAGTAATGCTATCATAACTATAGAATAAATGTTACTAATGATAACTTTGCTATTTGCTTAATGTGACCTTTATACAATGTTGTATACTAAAAAGGTTATAAAATTACAAAACCAAATTCAATGAATTAATACTGTTTTAGTCAAGGAAATAGAGACTCATTTGGCCACTTGTATGGCTTATTTTAAATGAAAATACTTAAGCTTATTTACTAACAGCAGAAGTTTCATGCGATACATACAAGAACTGCTATACCATTAATTAAAAGATATTTTATTGGGCATAGAAAGGTTGCTCTTCAATTAGCGATGAGTTAATAATTTTAAGTAATGATGAGATCGAAATAAGGTGAACTTATAGAGGCAAATGTTATAGATTATAAAGTTGAGACAATAAAAATTAGTTTTGTGTTTTTAAGATTCGAATTTCAATACATTAAAGAATCCAAATTTGGTCGTATAAAGTTTATATTGCATCTTCGAAATAGATCACCGAGAAATTATATTCATTTGAAAGAAATGGAGACTGAATAATTCAAATTATAGTTGTATTTATACTTTAACAGTTGAAAATGTAATATTTCTCCAGCTTAGTGAAAATTTCACGCTAAGGTTCCCCCACGGTTTGCCATATTCAGAGAGTTTTCTGTATTAGCACTTACTTAAAAGTATCTCTGCATTTGATTTACAAAAAATTATTGATAATCTTCACTGATTTATATTGTTATTTCTATGAAGACAAAGACGCTCATAAAAAAATACAGCTAATAATATAAGATAAGCTTAGATTTTGTGTCAAAAACAAAGATAAGCTTTTGATCACTAAACAAGCCATAAACTTTTCAAGGCACACACACACACACACACACACAGACAGACACCGAAACACACGACACTTCAGTTTCATGCTAAGTAAGACAGCACAAATCCTTTCTTCAACTTTTATCACATATCACCTTGGAATGTGCCAACCACAAAACATGAACACACACACACACACATACGTTTTGCACAGATAAATTTATACGCGTGTGTGTGTGGTATATGCATGTGTGGTCCGTGTCTCTATTTGGACCATTTTTTTTCGTGTTTTTCGTTGTTTTATTTTCGCATATATTTTTGTGATTTTTTTCATTTTATGTTTTATTTTTATATATTTTTTTTTCTCTTCTTTCTTCTAAGGACCAAAAGTAGATTTTGACCGAAAGAGAAAGAAACAAACCGTAGCTATTTTGTTTGTTTTAGTTTGTCTTTTGTTGTTGTTGTCGTTGCTGTTGTTGTTGTTACGGTTGCTGACTGCCATATAAATAAGATACTCACACTTATAAGATACTCGCTTTTGCACTCTTCAACTTTTGTGCTGCTTTTTGCGCTTAGGTCGTTTATAGAACACGTCATATAAGTTTGTTTTGTTTCTTTTCTTTTCTTTTTGTTTTGTTTGTTTACTTGTTTGTTTGTTTGTTTACTTGCTGACTCTTGTTTGTTTGCTTGTTTGTGCTGGGGGCAGACAAATGTGGGTCTTTTGGTTTAGAAATAAAGGTATGCTCTCGTTGCTTCTGTTGTTCTTGTGGTTTTTCTATGCACGCAAACTTAATTAAGTTATACCGCAACATTTATTTCATATATGTACACAATAAATGATGACAGAATACATGGAGGTGTTTTTTTTTATTTTTTTTTTTTTTTTGTTGAATTAACTTTCATAACTCAAACAATTTGATGTCTCAATCTTTTAAAACATTTCAAACTAAAAGCATAAATATGAACATATCCCAACGCAACTTTGCAATTTTCCAACATGCCGACGTGCTCCCATAACGATAAAAACTTGGGCGCAGCATCAATACATCGGCATTTAACGTACAATACACAGATACACAGCAGCATGAACATGTGTTATTCCCAAAGCGATGCTAAAAATTGCAAATGAAATAGCAAACAAAAAGAGAAATAAAACAACAACAACAACAAGCTATTTCCACATATTTTCATGCTTCGTTAAACATTCTATGTGCGAATCACGAACAGTTGAGTCAAAGAAAACTGTTAAACGGAAAAACTCAAAACTAAAATTGAAATTCAAAAAAACAAAAACAAAAAAGTCTACTTTCGATTATTTATAGAAAAATGATTTTTTTTTTGTTCTATTATGGCAACAATTGCGAATTCAGTTCGGGCTTCAAAAGTTTCCGGCACACATCTGTGCTTCCAACGAATAACAGCATTCTGACGTTGTCGAATTGTACGAATTCGCTTGTGGTTTCGCCCGCTATTGTTTCAGTTCATTCTCTAAAATTACAAAAAAAAAAAAAAAGAACGTAAAAAAAAATTAGTACTCATACAGTAGTAAAACAAAGCAACAAACTGGAGACGTCGAAAAAAAATGCTTAAATCGAAAATTGATGATGCTGCTCGATTTGAATTTTCTGTTGTACAGCACTCTGGAGCATAGCACTACAGTCGTTGCAAGAATATAAGCGATTAGTGCTGCATTTTCTGTTACTTTGCAATTTGCATTGAAATATATTATATAAGAAAACATTTTTATTTTATACATGACTAGCTAAGCCTCGGCTTTGATTTGAAAGAAATAGCTTGAGTTGACTGAGTTGTTATATGATTTCAATAAAATTATTTTTTGTAGATAATTTTATTTTTAATTACACTTTATTTACTTTTAATTTTTTTTATATATTTTTGGAGTTGTATTTATTTATTACTTTTCAATTATTCTTTTTTTTTTATTTATATTTTTTTATTTTTTTTGTAATTTTTGAATTATTTGTTTTTTTTTTTATTTAGAATTTTTTTTTTTTTTTTTTTTTTTGTTAAAATAATTATTTTTTTATTATAATAATTTTTTATTTGTTATTATTGTTATATTTTTTTTATATATTATATTTTCATTATTTTTTATAATAAACATAAAGAAAATGCTTCTTTTCAAGACATGCCAACTTTTTTCGACATGACTGTTATCGCGCTTTTGCTTTACGATACATTTGTATAGCGCCGAAATTCGCTTTAACTGCACTACTCAACGAGATTTGCAACACAAAAGAAGCATTTGCATTGCATTTACAAACGCATTTAAATATTTATTTGAAAACTGTTTTGAACATTTCTTTGCTTTAGTTTTTATTACTGTTTGCGCTTACCAAGCTTTGTGTCATGAATCTGCCAAGTACACTATTTTTTTTTTTTTTTGTATATTGTTTGTGCATTAATGTTTGATGATTTATTTCGTATCGTTTCAGGTTCGATAATGTTCCATGTGCGACGTCGACCCGCGGACTCACAACCGCGACGCCGTAAGAAAAAACCCTTGGGTGCCTCAAATGGCACCAACAGTTTGACAAGTGACCGCGAAGGTCCCGTGCTTGTGGAGGTGACACACAGCGGCGATGGCGGACGACGTCTCAAATTGGGCAGCGATCCGGTCGAAGTCGGTTCGGCGAATACAAATTGTTTACAGCTGTTTGGACCATCGATACAGCCACGGCATTGTCTCATATCGCTGCATGAGGGCGTCTGCACGGTGACGCCGCTACACACGGACGCATTGACATTTGTGAATGGACATCACATCACGCAGCCAACGATTTTGCATGTAAGTGAGAAGAAATATTCCAAATTGAATACCACTTTATATTTAACATGGCTAATTGATTGTCAGTTGGTGTTGTTTGAGGCGTTGACATTTCTGATTTTGACTTTGATGTTTTCGATTGAAACGACCTTCACATTTGAACACTCAAATTGTTGTTTCTTTTTTTTGTTGGTTAATTACTATAATTTGTCTTAATTACGTTTGGCATTTGTCTACTTTAATAACTTTACATGTTTAGTTTGTCAAACGCAAATCATTCAAGTATTCAACTCACACACACTGCGTATGAGTAATCAAATATTGTACGCACACACGCAGCTTATCTCATCATCTTCAAGTCAAATGGAATGTCCAAGCGTGCGTGTTTGTATGTCAAACTGTCGTCTGCATTACTTATGCCTTACATGTCCTTCAGCTTGGTGCGCACATATGTCGACCACCATCGGTCCTGAAAGAAGTTATTTGTGTAATTTTGCGTGCGCATGAAATGTCACTTGTGTCATGTCATAACTTCTTGACAGTTGCTTAATTTTTGAGTAAACTGACACGTTTGTGTCGTTGAGACCTTCATTTATGTCTTTACAACACGCGTTGCCCACCCTCTCTCTCTCTCACTCTCTCTCTCTCTATAGGGTGCGCTTATATTTAATATGAGTTTTATTTCAAAATCTGTTTAGTTGTTCAATTAATTTAATTGCTTTATAAGTGTTGAATACAATTAGAATTATTTAAACGTTTCTATGACTAAATAATCTTTATATTTCTAATCATTTGTCATCTTAATTCACACATCCTTTTATGTCCCAAGCTGTATAATGAACACTTTTAGCTTCATATTTGCAAAACAATCAATCTCAAAGTTTCGCTTGATTTTTTTTTCCACGACGTCATTCATTCACTCACTCTTTGTTGCTTTCTTGATTTAACATCATTTGTTTTGACAACTTTTCAATGTGAAATAAAACACACACACACACACACAAAAAAGTTCTCACGTATCAGCGTGATATAAAGTTTGTTCATATAAACTTTTTGGCTTTCCGGTTGATAAATTTGAAACCAAATAAACTCAATTTCTCATTGTCTATCTTTTGTTGTCAGAAAGTTTGAGTGTATGCGCGTGTGTGTGTGTGTGTGTGTGTGATACGCTTTGCTGTAATCCACTCAAGTTTTTTTTTTGTACCCTACATACGTACATACATCAGCTTAAGGTTCTATCCTGTGCGTCAGGCAAGCAGCATTGATAGAAGATATTTCATGTTCCTTTTGTTGTCTCTGATTTTGAGCTAACAACAAAAATAAGTTAAATCTCTACATCATCTTAGAAAACAATTTCCGGCTGTGCAGGGTATTTGTGTGCCAGTTTCAATGCATTTTATAAATTTTGGACAAACCTATTGAGTGTTCAATTGATTTTTTGGCAAAATACTCATTGTTGTTTCGGTTCACTGAAGTTCAATGAAATAAACGCGACGTCATATCAAAATGCAATCGAAATACGAATCACTTCATTTGTCTTACATATATCGTTAAACACTTTTTTATTTTTCACTATTTTGGAATATAAACTGATGTCAATACAGTGGTGGCAAAGAAATTAGCACACTTCGGTAGCAAGCTTATTTTTAAAAGTTCAATTCCTGAAGAATTTTGTTTAGATTCCATACCCGAGACCATCGTCAACAGAGCTGGGTTCTTTTCTTCATCAGACCGCTGTGAAAACTACATTACCTCTTGTTCTTAGACTATTTTAGTTCCTGAGACATCTGACAAAACTCCGAAATCAATATAAATCACAACTTTCCTTCCCCTCTTTCAACATGATTAACCATTTACTTCTTATTATTTGTAGTTATACTCATTTTTTGAGTAATCACTGTGATGTAAAGATTTTGCGTACTACGCGTTTAACGCAATTTTCAATGGAAAATAAACAAAAGCGTTTTTTTTTTCTTTCTTTCCCCTTCTCATTCAAAAAGACTGTTTAGAAATGCGTTTCATCAATTTGTGTTTCTGTACACAATAAAATAATTACGAATCACAAAGGGGGCGTCATTGTCACGCCTCTTCTTCTTCATCATCGACTACTGACGTCGTGATTTTTAATCTCTCGCATCGTCGACACTGAAATACGGGACTATCTGAGCTGAGTCAAGCATATATTGATGAAATGTATTGACACTTTGCTCACTGAGATTTTTATAATTTCGAAACGCCCCAAATTTTGTTTTTGGTTTTTTGTTTTTGTTTCTGTTCTTAGTACGAAGCTTGCAGTCAAACGTTGTGGTCGATGCGTGCCACACAAAAAGAAAAATTCTGTTGAAATTTGAAGAAGCCAAAATAAAGTAAATTCAATTTATATTTAATCAGATGATTGAAAATTGATTTGGAAAAAATGTAACTTTAATGTGAAATGTTTGTTTTTGCAGAACGGTTCTGTGGTCATGTTCGGACGCGTTGCCTCATATCGGTTTATTGATTCGCCCACCGATGGGCGTTACAACTTGGCACTGTCACAGTCACAGTTGGACTCGGCATGTCTGTACGAGAGGTGAGTGCGGGTTTTCTCATAGTAAATATATGATATTTTTCAAGTATAAAATAAATAATTGTGCTAAATGTTGCTTAAAATGCTTTTAATGTTGTTTTAATGTTTTTATTTATATATATATATATATGTTGTTAAATAATTTTCTGTTGAAAATCAAATTTGGCATTTGTTCGAAAAACAATTTTCATGTTTATTACACTTGAATTGTTAATTGTAATAAATATTTATTTGTGAAAAGTTGTTAAAAATACACAAAAACAAAATTGTTTTTCAGCGCAATTAATATCATTTAAATATTTATATTTTCATCATTTATTTTATTTCTTCTTATATTTTATGTTCGTTATATGTTGTTTGTTTTCTATAAATATATGTTTTAAAACATTAATCATACACACACATACACACAAACTCACCAACAACAAAATTCAATACACAAACCATGTTCAATTATTGAACAAACCAACAACAACGAACAATATTATAAAAAAAAAAACGCAACAAACGATAATGTTGACAGTCGGTCACCAACATCGCCTGGTTCCTGGAATGATGAAGATGGCGCTTTAAGTTCTGTAAGTAAACTTATTAAAACAAATGACATTAATCAATTAATTAATTATTACATGATTGAATTGTTTAACCCATTAGACGCATAAAAGCGAATATGAACATCAACATTCCACGAGCAATAACAACAACAACAATAACAACAACAGTAATAATAACAACAACAACAGTAGTGTCGGCGGCGGCGTCGGTTTATTGAGTGCTGCTGGAGAGCATTCATTGAACTCACTGCGTGATGTTGTCGACAGCAAAAATGGTCATGAGCTCGGCGGTGGCGGCGTCGGCGGCAACAGCGCAGTCGGCGTTGGCAGTAACGCTGCTTATGATGGTCAAAGCATTGAAGGTAATCTGGAGAATGAGACGAAGTCTATATCGAGTCTCAAGTCAGGCGGTTCCAACAGTCAAGAGCGGTAAGTTCTATGCGTATGAACATGTATAATTTGCATATGCAAATTGAAAAGAAATTATGCAAAAATGCAATTAAATTATAAATAAATAATGTGAAAACATTATTGAATAATAAATTTAATAAAAATTTTCAACAGCGTTGCACATAAACATACACAAACACACACACAGACACACTTACATACATAATACATATACACTGATACAGAGTCAGTGTGAAATTTTTCATTGTCACAACGTGTTAATGTCACAAAGTGAGAAAAACCATTTTCAGTTTTATTTAACGTAAATTTTTTTTTTTTTTTGTGTTTACTTTGTTTTTTTTTTTCAACGTTTGCGTTTTTTTTTTCATTTTTGTGAAGTTAAATTTTCGCATTAAATTTATTTTAATATATAAAGTGCTTTAATAATGTGCTAAATTTTATTTGATTCTTTTTTTATATGTTTTTAAATTGTTGCATTGTTTTTATTACCGAAATATTTTAAATTGATTTTTTATCCCATAGATCTCCAAAAATGCCCGGTGGTGGCGGCGGCGGCGGTGGTGGCGGTAGCAGCGCGGGCACCGACAATCAAGGCCAAGAACCGATTTTACCAGCCGTATTGGAATTTCCCGAGACCCACCAGGAGCTCTTCTTGCGTTCAATTATCAATGAGTTGGATGTAAATGTGCCGCACTTCAAACTCGCGCCCGTCTATTCGCTCTATTTATGTGCACGGTTCGTATACAAGTCTACAACGTACACAAAAATGTGCCTTCAGAAGACTTTTTTTTGATTATTTATTATTTGCTAAATTTAATACATTTTATTATTGTCGTTTTGCATTTACAGCATGTCGTAAATATTTAACATATTTTTTGTTCGTTTATTTTCTAACTTTATGGCTTCATTTTGTTTGCTCTTGCGCCCAAAAATTATTTATTGCTGTACAACCAAATTTACATTTATGGCATTTGAAATGTAAATGCGTTGACGTCTTTTTAATAGCCACGTTTATTAGTGTGTTGTCGGCAGAGAGTAAAAGAGATGGCAGCTTAAGAACGTTTTATTTGTGCAAAGTATAGAATTTTGTAAATAATTAAAAAGAAGGCGGCACAGAGAGACAAGGTCAAAGGTTATGCGTTTTTTTGCGTGTTTAAGTTAAAATTACAAATTGCTTTAAATTTTAAATAAAAAATAATCCATTTTAATAAGCCTGAAACAATGATAGATTAAAGCAATTGTGTCAAGTCAGCTTCCTTTATAATTGCTGCTTGCAAAGTCAACATTTCATTATCAATTATGATGATTTATCTTTGCCATTTGCCATTTGTCCTTTTGAACCAATTTTAGTTCATTAATATTAAAAGTTTGTACGCTTCGTCGCAGCAGAGACACGAGTTGCTAATAAATTGTTGACCAAATGGGCGTTGGGTGACATAATGCACATTGAAACAAAGCGTAAGCCAAACAGGAACCGTTTGGTTAGCAAATTTATTGAATCAAAATAGAATTTATAAGAATTCAATACATTATTTAAATGCGATTTTAAATAAATAAAACATTAACAATTGCAGATATCGTGCCTCCACACACTACCGTCCGGAATTGCAGCCCACTGAGCGTGCACATAAGCTGACCATATTTCTGCATCATGTGGCAAACCTCATCTATACAGTCGTACAAGAGCAATACTCTGATCCGCGTATACTTGCCTTCTGGATGGCAAATAGTTCGGAGTTTTTGCATTTTCTCAAATCGGATCGTCACATAAGCGCATTCAGCGTTCAAGCGCAAGAAGTGCTCGCAGAGAGCGTACAGACCGCCTTCAGGAATTTGGTGAATTGTTTCCGTGTTGAACTCTCGCAAACACTCAATCAATTTCTCTCGGAAACAATTGATCATGATTCGGCTGCGGGTTTGGTGCTCACGGTCTTGGGCTCGGCCATGGCGCTGCTGCGACGTTGCCGTGTTAATGCGGCGCTCACCATACAACTGTTCTCGCAGTTGTTCCATTATATAAACGTGATCTGTTTCAATACGGTGAGCGAAATTGCAACTTAAATGTTTGTTGATGGTTTTTCTTTATTTTTTTTTTGTTTAAATAATTGTTTTTTTTTTTTGGTATAAAAACAAATAATAAATAAAAATCATTTACAGATTGTCGCGAACTCACACATGTGCACCGTTGAGTGGGGCAAAGTGATGACCGAACGTTTGCAACTGCTCGAATTGTGGGCCGAACGTCAGGGTCTGGAGCTTGCCGCCGATTGTCATCTGGCGAAGATCAATCAATGTGCGCAATTCTTACAAGCGCCCAAGACAACAGTCGAGGAAATCCAACAGTTGGCATGCTCTTGCTTCCGTTTGAATTCATTGCAAATGGCGGCGTTATTACAGCAAGAGAAAATACCACGTAATCTGGTCGACACCGCCATACGCATGGCTGAGTCTGTAGCGGATGAGCTAACGCGCGCCGATGGCCGTGAAGTGCGTCTGGAGGAGTCGCCTGAGCTGCATTTGGCTTTGCTGTTGCCCGACGATGGCTTCAGCTGTGATGTCGTGCGTGGCATACCCACGGGGCTGGTGGACTTTTTGAATCCGTTGCAACAACAAGGCATGTGCCGTTTGGCCGCGCAGCCGACTTCGATTGGCCTTTGGACCGTTTACATGCATCAGTTTAATGTAAGTTGAATCTTCCTTCATGCGCCTTACACTTTTTTCATGTGTTTATTATTTTTTTGATTATTAAAGGCACGTTCATCAAGCGCCATGTCGAATAAGTTGCCACAACCGGAAATGCAAATAATCAAACTGCATAAGAACTCCAATGGCATGGGTCTCTCGATTGTGGCCGCCAAGGGCGCCGGCCAGGAGCGTTTGGGCATTTATATAAAGAGCGTTGTGCCCGGCGGCGCCGCTGATGCTGATGGCCGTCTACAGGCGGGCGATCAATTGTTGCGCGTCGATGGCCAAAGCTTAATTGGCATAACGCAGGAGCGGTAAGCAGCGATTGACTGACTTTGTTTAATTAAAGTCTCATTTAATTAACATTTGCCTTTGTTTTTGCAGTGCCGCTGACTATTTGGTGCGCACGGGACCAGTTGTCACACTTGAGGTGGCCAAACAAGGCGCCATTTATCATGGTTTAGCAACGCTGCTGCAGCAACCGAGTCCAGTTATACAACGTGGTGAGTAACGGCCGTAAACTACACACACACACACACACACACACGCATATGCAGACAAACATAAACATAAACACACACTCATATAACATATAAACATTGGTGCTGGATGTCTGAGGCGCCGCTGGGTCGGCCCTGAGACAATAAACAACTTGCCTAACACTAACAAACAAACAAACAAATAATAAAAAAAAAACACGTGTATCGCTCAAACCCTAAAAAGTATTTGTACTAAAAAGCTAAACCTAAATTACAAAAACCAAAATTCTTTCACATGCTGCCATTTTATATATATATATATATATATATAAATATAAAAACCTCCTCACAAACTAATCCATCAAAATGCCCAAAAAAGAGGCATCAAATTATTTGCTTGAAGAACATCATAATCAACAACAACGTCGTCACTCCTCATATCAGCTTAGCAATCGTAATTTTGCTGTCTCCGACGATAGTCTCAATCGCAGTCGCCGTGAATCGTTCGCCTGCATGCGTGCCACTTCGCCGCCGGTGCGTCGTCTGAGCGCCTCCTGCCTGCAAGAGGAGCTGTGCGCACAGGGTCATCAATTGCACATCGATCCAAGGTATCGTGATACACGACCAATTGCACGTTCGGCCAGTAGTCTTTATCTCTCGAACGATCAGAATTTGGCGACGCTCTTGCGCTGCGAACCGAGTCCAATGCGTCGGCGTGCGAATAGCACATGTAATACGAATATCAATTATACGCCACCGCCATCGATTTACATTGAGGAATATACCGATCCGGTGCCCGTCGATGATGAGGCGGCAACTGTTGTGAAGGCAACATCAACCGAATCGTTTGCCAATTTTTCATATACCGAGGCACATCAACCGCTCAATGAGGATGGCATCGCCTCGGTTGCCGATTCCGATGAGATACCCTTTATCGATGATGGCTCACCGACGGAGGAAGAGGCCGCCGGCGCCTATGTGCCACCCAATATACAAAGCAAAGAAAGCGTTAACGCAAAGCCAACGAGCAGCATTATGTCAACGGTTAAACGTAATCCAACGGCGGGTTATCGTAAAACTGTGAGTTTTGATCTTGAGGAAACGCAAACGCAAATGACAGATGTTTATGATAATGATAATGATGATAATGATGTTGTTAATAATGGCGGTGTAGCCGCCAATAGTTTGGCCAGTGGTAGTGGTTCAATTAGTTCAATTGTCAATCGCAAATATCATACGCATGATGCCATTAGCAATTATTGCAATAGCAATCGTTCATCGACCGAATCGCTTGAGCAGCGTGAACGTGAACGTGTGCCACTCATACAGAAGATACGACGTGAGCTCAATTCGAAACGTGCCACAAATAGCGGCGCCAGTGGTGGCGGTTATAATTCCGGTTCCGGTTCGAATAGTAATCGTTCGTCAACGGAATCAATTGAGAAAATGCCATTGCTGCGTCAGGCGACAACGACAACAACAACAAAACCGCGTCGCGAATTAAATGCGAATCGTGCCACCTCCGCTGGTGGTCTAAATGGACCGAAAAGGTCAGCTGTGTCGTCCAACAACACACTTGTAAATAATGCAAACTGCACTGTGTCTGCTTATACCACAGCCATGCCCACGTTACAGCCAATGTCAATGCCAACGCCTACAACCGCAAATACCGTTGTTACAATCAAAGTTCCTAATCTCTATGAAATTGAAAGTTCCTCCTCACTAACTGTACATAGCAATAATTATTGTGCCGCACCACCAACAACAACAGCAACAACAACTGCAACAACGACTAGGCGTGCCTCCAGCCATGCTAATATACATTTTCCCATAACCAACGAACGAACAACAACAACAACAAAACCAACGTTGTCGTCATCAACCAATAAACGTGTTGATGATGATGATGCTAATGCTGATGATACTCAACATCAATTTGATAAATGCTATGGCACGGGTAAGGTACATGAAATGGTCAACTATTTCAATGCGCATAAGAGCTTCAATGCGGCCTTAAGCCATGGCAGCGGCAGCGGCAACACTAAGCTGCATCAGCAGCATTCCAAGTCCATGTCCGAGCTGTGCGTGAAGCCGACGAAAAAAATCGAAAAGAAGAAGTTGACACAACAAGAACAATGTGACATATTAAAGCAATTGAAAGAATGGAGTATCTTTGGCACAAGCGGCAAAGATTATGACATTAGCATACAAGCCAAAAACAATGGTGCCAATGAGCAGGCAATTAGTTCCTCAGCAAATAAACAACGAATTAACGAAACCTCTGATAATGTTACAACAACGCCAACAACAACAACACAACCAACAACAGCAACCAAAACAAATGCATCAAAACTTTCCATTTGCACGACACTGACTTGTGATTGTCCTTGTTGCACAAATTGCAAGAATTTGCATAATAATAATACCATAAAAACCACAACAACAACAACGACCAATAGCAGCGAACAACATAAGAATAATAATAATGTTGCAACAACAACATGTGTCGTGGGCAACAGATTGCCCAGCTTTAAATGTTATGACAGCTGTCCTGAATTGCAAAGAGATTTGAAATATCGCCAAAGCATTTTATGTCAACGCAAAGAGAATACAGTACGAAAAATCAAACGCAAACAAAAACAACAACAACAACAACAGAGTCAAGCAGCTGCCCAAAAGCAACATGAACACCAGCAACGACAACAACAACAACAAAAGGCGCATGGCCACGTACACAAACATCAACGTCGCAGTCATCATCATCATCATCGGCAGCAGCAGCATGAGCAGCAGCAACAACAACATGATCATCAACGTCGTCGTGAAAGTGTTGCTGTAACCGGTCCGAAATTTCTGCTATCACTGGCTACAAATGCCAGCTCTTCCTCAGCCTCAGCCTCTGCCAGCGCATCAACATCGCATGCTTTAACACGTTCAAGTTGTCCGCATTGTATAAGCACACAAACGATATCCATTTCATCCTCCTCCTCATCATCATGTTCATCGTCTTCATCGGCATCATCGTGCAGTTCAATATGCGGCGATACGGATTCCGAGTGCGCCGATTGTGTTTGCGGCGTGAGCAAGACAGCAGCAACACTTGCTGGCAACGTTCATGATGATGGTGTTGATGGTGATGCTTGTGGTGCTGGTGCTGGTGTTGATGTTGGCGGCGATGATGATGATGTTGATAGTGAGACGGGCACTGATTTGGTCCATGCCACGTCGAGATGACCTAATCATGCATCGAGGTTGTGCTATTCGTGTTTTGTAGTACTTTAGTGGTTGTCTTTCAATTCTATATATTTTTTTTTTTGCTTTGTATATATTATTTTGAGCACGACTGTAAATCTTTGTTTCTAATGTACAGAAGTCTAGATGTAAAATCAAATTGTAGAGATTTAGGCGTTGGAATTAATATTCTTACGATTACTAAATTGCGACGAAATTATTTCGGACGAGATTTCGATATCCATGCCGATTAGTGTCTAATTTATGTTTACTAGTCCTACTTTAAACACTTTAACCTTTCATTTGCGCTTATTTTGACCGTTTTTTCATGCATGTTCAATATAGCAATTAAGCATGTTTGAAATATTTAATGCACATGTTTATTTAATGTAACCAAAGACAAATGTTTATTTATTGTTGTAACATTTGTTCGACATTTACTTGCACTGAATTATTAAATAGCACCGGCGGTTTGTTCACAACAAATCGTGCTTCTTTACATATATTCGATAAATTAACTAATTAATGTGTTTTATATTTCTAACCTTTTTTCATGCACACTTGACACACCACCACAACGACAACTCTGACGACAATAAAATATTGTTGATGGCAATTTAATCTAAAATGCACAACCAATGGCACAAAATAACAACAAAACCGAAAACCCAAAACGAATGAAAAATGTCGCGCAGGTAATCGTCGCATGTCCGAGCGCGACCTAACGCGGATGGGCGCTGATGGGAAATCGATTGGTGGTCCACTCATTGCTAACCATAACCACAACAACAATAATCTGTCCAATAGTAAATCGGTGCCAGCACTGCATCATCATACGGGCTCTGGCACTATATGTAAGTTTAGTTGTATATATGTAAAGTTCAAGCTTTCCATACTTCGCCCATTTGACATGAATGTGCATTGTTATTGCTTTTGGCATATATATTAAATTTTTATTTGCTTCTCTCTCTCTTTACTCTATATTGTTATGACAGCTATGACCAACTCAAAGTCACGCAGCACACACAGTTTGCATAACAACAATAACAACAGCGTTCTGGGCAACAATAACAACAATGAACAAGGCTTCTATCAAAATTTAAGCGTATACCGTGCACAAAATCAAAGTCAACCGATTTTGACCGAAAGGTATGTAAAAATATATTTAAAAAAAGATAAAGAAGAAAGTAAATTAATAAATCATAAAAAATAAAATAAAAATAAAGTGAATATTTGTACGGTAGTTTGAAAATGAATAAAAATTTTGTGGATATAAGTTTGCGAACTGAGAACTTTATTTCTCCGGAACTTTAAATCAAAACAAGCAATTTTATTTTGCAAAATTTGAGCAAGCATTGCGTTAAAAAAAAATGTCTGAACATATACATATTATAATAATATATATATACAATATACATACATAATAATACAATAAAGCAAAAAATTAAAGAATGGAAAAAAAACGTTGGAGTGTTGTATGGCGACTCATAATTTAAAAAATAAAGGCCATAAAAAATGTTTAAAAAATAAATTGTAGCTCTGAGTCTCTGGTTTCTGAATCTTATAAATTTTTTTATGATCAAGGATTTATGGAAATCGAAAAAAAATTGATAAATATTTTTATAAAACTATTTTTTTGTCAACCTTTAATATTTTGTTTATGCGTATTTATTTTAAAGAAACTATTGTGCAATCTTCACTCAAACTTAAATCAATTCGATTAAAGTTTAAATCAATAAACTTTACATTATTTTTGTGCATTTTTGTTGTAATTTCAAAATATTTTAAGTATGCTTTTTTAATGTAATTACTTTGCTCTTAATACTTTCAACAGCTTAATTGTTTTTATTGAATTTATTTTGCTGTACTTATTTTTGTATCTCAATCTGCATCCGCATGCGTATTTCATAGGTTAACATTACGTTTTAAAAAATTACTTTATGGTTTTATACCAATTAAACGAGAATATCAACTTTTAGAAATGGCAAATGTACGTGAGTAATTTCTGTATGTGTTTGTGTGTGTCTGTGTGCGTGTCCTGTTTATTGTTCACGCCATTTTTTTTTTTGTTTCCTTTTGTTTCGTATAACAATTCTTTTTTGTTTTATTTTTTTTATTTCACTTTGGCACACAAAACACGAAATCTTCATGTTTAATCGGATCACGTACACCTGACGTAATTAAAGGAAATTGCTGTGAAAGTTAATAACACAAATTCGTTTTTTTGTTTTTATGAGATTAATGTTGAGTGTATTTTTCAGTGTATGAACTGAATAAACAATTTATTGTTGTTGAAGTTATTTTATTAAATGAGAAGCATATATTCCCTCCCGAACTTGTACAGAATTGCACAAAAATAATTTACTTTGCAAATAATTTTTTATTAATTTATTTTTGCATTTATTATAATAAAATATATACATATATCTTTTTTTCATAAAGAGCCCAAATGTCGTCACATTCCGTAATGAACGCGTACAATGGAAATTCGCCACACAGCGTCAATCAAAATTCCATCTTATCAGCGCCACTAAACGGCCTCAATCAGCAGCAGCAGCAACAACAACAGCAACAGCAATACCTTCAGCAACAACAACAACAACAACAACCGGGACAACATCCTCATCATACATCACTGAGCACACAACAATCCGTGAGTTCTAATATGCTACCAAGCCGTCCAGTCTCCGCATATTATCACAGCAACAGTGCGGTCGCATCAGCAGCAACAGCAACAACAAATACGAATTCACCACTGCAACAACAACAAATGCACATGCAACAACAATATTCACAGCATGTACACAATATAAGCGCCAGCAGCAGCAATCTTAATGGTGGCGTTGGTGGTGGTCACTTACTGCAACAGCAACAACAACAGCAGCAGCAACAACAATTGCAACATGGCTCATTGACAATGGGCAATCGCACCAAGAGTCAACAGAATTTCAATCGTGAGCTGCAAAATCAACATTCATTGCGTATGCAACAAATGATGGCGCCATCGATGCCCAACATTAGCAACATGTATCAACAACAGCAACAACAACAGCAACAGCAGCAACAAGTGCCAACACAACAACAACAGCAGCAGCAACAGCAACAACAAATTTCCGCCAGTCAAAGTTTGCAAAATGTTAATATGAGTCTTGGTGATTTGCCCTATCAGAATGGTGTCAGTAATGTTGATGGCAGTCAATATCAACAACATTCGCCGGCAGCGCAAAGTCTACGACGTAATCCACGTTACGATGCGATGGCATATGGCGTTGGCGCCGGTGTTGTTGGCGGCAGCAGTGGCCTGGATAGTATGCAACATTCGCCAAATCAACAACATCCGAACTATCAGCAACAGCAAGCGAATTTCATAGCATTGCCGCCAAAACCGGTGGGCAGCATGCAACCATCACAGCAATCGCCAACGAAGCATCAACAGTTGCCGCCACCGCCAACAACGGCGCCCAAGCCGCTGCAACAACAGCAACGCATGCAATTGCAACAACAACAGCAGCAACAACAGCAGCAACAGTATTTGCAGCAACAGCAATCATACATGTTGCCACAGACGCTTGTTGACGATAAACCGCCATTGCCGCCGACCGCGACGCATCCCTTGTACAAGGCAACACAACAGCTTGTGCCGGGCATGAATTATGTTGCGAGCACGCTTGATCCGCCCAAAGGCAGCTATGTGCCCGCCAGCGGCAGCCTGCAACAGCAGCCAACGCAAAAGAACTACATGGGCACAAATCCCTGGGAACGTGAAGAACGCGAAAAAGAGGTCGAAATACGACGTGAACATATACGACATTGGCGCGAGCAACAAATCGGCGAACTATCGGGCCTGGCACAGCGTACGCCGCAACAGGACGAGCAGTTGAAGACGCTGATACTCGAACGTGACTTTGAGCGACGCGCGCAGGAGATCGAAGAGCAAGAGGACGAAAGTGAGCCATCGTACGAGAAGGAAAATGTACAGGAAGTCTTTCGTTTGGCGAGTCAAGCGAATGCCATACAAACGCCGGTCACGAATTTCCGACAGACAGAAATTAAAATCGCCTCCGTTTTGGATGCGGTCAGCAATTCGGCCGAATCATCGCCGCGTAACTCATCAGCAAATGCTGGCATTGATACGTTGCCGGCATTGCCGAGCAGTCAGGCGCCGCCGTTGGTTGTCAGCTCGAGTACAACGGCGTCAACAGTGCAACCGAAGAGTATACTAAAGAATAATCGCTATTCGGAAGGAGGCAACAGTGGTGCGCCTTCGTCGCCATCAAAGTCACAAAAGTCTGCAAGTTTCGCCGATGAACGACATTTGCAAACCGAACATCCCATTTCGAATTTAGCCAAGGATCTAACGCACTTGACGCTCAACAATACGGTCAGCAATAGCAATAGCATTAGCAACAACAATAATAATAACAACAACGGCAGCATTAGCAACAATAACAACAACACTGACGATGGCGCATTAGTGCCACCACCACCGCCACCGGAGCGCAACAGCTCCTATCTAATAATGTCACAACAAAAGATGCGCAATTCATCGATTGGCTTACTCAAGACCGCAACGAGTAACAATGCGGCCGATGTGCTCAATCAAAATGCCATTAAGAAGGCAAGCAGCATATTGCACAGCAACACCAATACCAATGCCAACAACAACAATAACATTAACAACAACAATATGCTGCATCATGCATCACCAACATCAATATCAACAAATTCGGCGGCATCGGCAATGGAGGTGAATGCGGCCTATGTATCGGCCACGAGTGGCGGCGGCGGCAATGCGTCTTTGCTGTTGCGCGACAATAAACGTGTGTCATTTCACGATGAGGAGAACAATTTCGTGATGTCAATGCAACAGGCATATGCGACGACAGCAAGCAGCGGCACGGCGTTGTCGAGGGAGGAACTTTATGGCAGTAAAGCGAACGATTTGGATATGATACGCGAAGATACCAGTGTAAGTAACAAATGATTTAATAATCAAGTCAACAACAAAAATTGACTCTCTGTATCGTTCATGTTCACGTGTAGTACCTGCAGCAAAGCATAGATGCTTCCATGTTGCCATCGATGCCAGCAACGCCGGATGCGGCGCTCTGGAATACATCCGTGCAATCGACGCCAGGCGTTATTGGTGCGCAAGAAGTTTACAGGTTAGTCTTAGTCATCTCTCAAACTCAGCTACAACTGTATTTTTATTAACATTATTTTTGTATTTGTGCTCTTCAGAGATCCACGTACGCGACGCCTAGCGGAGAAACAACAACAACAGCAGCAACAACGCACAGAGGCCGTGCCCGAGAAGCTCTCATTTAAAGAGAAAATGAAAATGTTTGCGCTTGAATCTGGTGACGATCATACGCCTAAGGATAAATTGAAAATTTCTCGTGCTCAACGTGACATTGATGCAGTGCATTGAAGGCGACAAATACACACTACACACACACATCTATGGTATGCAAAGAAACAAAGGACAGTCAAGTGCAGAAAGGACAGTTTAAAAAAAAAAAATTAAAAAAACAAAAAAAAAAATACACAAAAAACAAAAACAGTTTATTCCAATTAGTATTTGGGGCCAAGTGTTAGAAAAGAAATCAATTTTAAACTTAATAATTAAATTAATCATAAAAAAAAACAAAAAAAAAGTATCTTAACGAATTTGCTTAGCAACGCAATAAGGATAATGTTGATGAAATTGAAAAATCATGTTAACTAAACTCAATTAGTGAAAAGCACGATTTATTAAGCATATTTGAAAACATTTTATGGTATATAAAGTATATTATATACATACATATAAATGTGTGTGTGTGTTATAGCAAACATTCGATTTTAATTATTAAAAACAAACAAAAACAAAAAACTATATAAATTCAAACTGTTTATAAAAAAAAAAAAATCAAACATATATTGCATACATAATAATTAACTGTACTTTTACTAGTTGATAATTGTTTTTCTGTAAAATTTTATGCAAAGTAGTTGAGTAGTTTGTTGAAGTTATCAATTAATAATTATAATAAAATATTAATAATTAGAGTTGAATTAAACGCAAGCATTTTAGCTCTTAACTGATGATGAAAATTGTGCGGAACAAAACATTTAATGAAGATTTCATTTAAAAGACATAAAAATAAAAAAAAAATCACAAAAATGAAACAAAACAAAATAAACAAATGGTCCAATTATTGAAACAAAACTTGATTAATGTCAAACAATTTACACTATATAAATTTATATAAACATATGTAGAGCGCAATTTATATATATTATTTAAAACAAGACAAAAACTTATTTATATATATATATAAAAAGAACTTCAGCCTTAAACGCAAAACGACAGACAAGAAAAAACAAAATGTACCAATTTAAAATCAATTGAACGAAACTCTACGGCTTTAAATTTTGAATATATATTTTTTGTAATAAAATATTAATTGTTTCAAGATTGTCCAAGGCGGAGAAACAAGTGGAGAATACTGGGAGGATAAATTGTAAAAAAAAAATAAATCTTAATTTTGTTTGTTTTTTTTTCTGCCAAATTTGTAGAAAAACTCAAAAATAATTCTGCATTCCAAGTATTTCAAATATATGAAAAAAACGAGAAAAGCAAAATATTTCATTGAAACCTTTATTATTATTATTAATTAATTGTATTTAAACAAAAGAAAACAACATTGTAAGAAAGCGAAAAACGAAAATATATTTTTAGGTTCTTTTTAGTTTTATTTTATTAAGATTTCATTGAACATACATATGTGCATAATTATGCAAATAAAGATTAATTATTAAACAAATATGTAATTCTTTTTTGAAGGCGCCTTCATTACATGTTTAAGTCATGTTTTCACCGTCGACTCAAAATTAATGATGAGGGAAATAATTAAAATAAACTTATGAAAAATAGGCATATGCTGCCCTGTGTCATATGGTACATACGGCAGACAAGCACTTAACTTGGTCAACATTAGATTGCTTTTTGTGCCGTATGGTGTTGTGTAACTTAAGATTTTGCAAATTTTAATTTAAGTTATTATAATTATTAATTTTTTTACTTTTAGTGCAATATTTCTACAAGAACAATTCTCTTGCAACAACTTAAGCAGAATAATTAATGAAATTCACTTCATCTGTGCAACAAGGGAAAATGATACCGCCTCGCGAAATAAACTTTCAACATTACTCCATGTTATGTATGCAATTCACAAAAATGACAGCTCAGAAGGGATAATAAGCAAAAGAGTTGCACAACAAAGCGTTAATATGCGCCACAACTTTGTTGTCTGGATGCGTTCACACACTGCCTCTGAAGTTTGGATAGACTTCAAAGGATATGCAACATAATTAATATTCCGCTCTTGATGAAGGCAGCGAACGTAAATTACTTTCTTGTTATGGCGTTCCTTTCAGTAAAGCAATTTAAGTTTTCACAAGTTTTTTTTTTGCAATAAAGTTGAAATTGCTGTTCATTGAATGCTATTCATTAATAAAAAGTTCAACATTTCATAACAAGGCTTATGCACCGCAACGTTGTGTAATTTGCGTAGATTTTATACTTAAACAGCTCGTTTATTGTGCGTCGGACAAAGGACAAAGTTTGAGCAATGTTTTCACACAATAAAGTCAAACTCTTAGTGAAGATGGCTTAGCAATGGTTTTTGTTCAGTAAAGTTAATATTCAACACTTGCAGAAAGTTTGTTTATCGCATTAGAAACTTGTTTGGCTGTATTGATGTTAGCCTTGTTGTTATCTACAATTTCTGTACTTTACTTGTTAACCTAAAGCATTTTAAGGACATAGAATAGTGATTTATGCGAAAGGTAAAAGGGCTTCTATCAGTAAAAGTCGTTTAAAGTAAACATTAGCTTACATTTGCAATTCATAAACCTTACATTAACAAAAGCAGGAGCATAATTTTAGAGAAAAAAGGTGTGATAATTGTCATCTGACACTTATTAAATTCAGAATTAGTAATCATATATAAAAGTTCAACTACTTGTACATAGATGGCGCTACAAATACAAATTAAGTATACAGTTTTTTTTTTTAAATAAATAAATAACATAAATTTGGTAATTTTAAAGGTTTTCTTATGTTATTTTCTGTTTTAATTAATATTCTAACTTTTACAAAATTTTAAATAAACGTTTATAACGTAGAAAATTATTAAATATGAAAATTCAAAATTGAATGGATTCATCTATCGTATAAATTTAAGAAAACATAAGGCAGTCCAGCTATGACTGTTAATTTGACTTAAAATATGTACAACAGTTCTGTTCTACTATTTTGGGAGAGTAAAAAGTATGTTACGCTGTGGTCACTCTCCGAGAGGTTCTCACGGCTAATGCCGACACTCTTAATGAACAAATGAGTTAAAAATTGTGTTTTTCTGATCGAAACTCCAAGTCCTATATGTAAACCCTAATAATGCTTACGATAATATAAGGAAAAATGAAATATTTTTTAAAATTATGATGTTAGTCGCGTTTTTCAAAAAAGACAAAAATGTCAAAAAACAAGTAAAGGTGGCATAACTGGAGAACTACGAAAAATTTAACAGCGGCATCACCTGCCGCGAGCACACGTTGCAGAATGCGAGAATTGCGAGCGCAGTAACATCGTTACGGAGACAGGTGAATTTAAAAAAAAAATGTGCTTTTTCAATTGCATTTCAAAAATGTTTGGAAATGCAATTGCAACGATAATTGGTTAACTTATTGAATGTTAATGCATAAATACAATTTATTTACAGAAAAGTGCTGTTTTAAAGTGAGAAATATACAACATATGTGAAAACATCCTGGCGATTTGGTATTGACCAATAAAAATTAAGGAAGAAAATTGATTTCCTCACACATTTACAAGTGCCGGATAGCCAACAGTTGAGATTGTTGTTTGCTTAATTACGACAGAAATAAATTGGTGCCGCCGACAGCGACGCAGCATCTTGTGCCAAAAAAAAATAACAAATAACAAAATTAAAATATACTTCAAACGTTTTATTTACGCTCTGTGTAATATTCAGAGTAGAATTTGTATGCATAAATCTTAAAGATAAAAACGAGCGTTCAACTCATTGCATTGAGATTAAAAAAAAAACAAGAAAGAGATAAATATGTCAGCAGTTGCCAATATGAACACAAATGGCTTCTTGACAAAGGTCAATGGCAATGCGACAGATGCGCTCACCGTTGATGCGATGGCGCATCAAGTAGACGAAAGTCTGCAAGATGGTCTTTCATGCGCGGAACTATTCTCAAACCGCGATGGCTTAACTTACAAGTAAGTAAAGGCATTAACATGTGCTATAAGTACAGTGAAAACACACGTTGTCGTGTGATGACAGGTGTTCGGCATCAAAAGTATCATGTAGTTTTCACTGTATTTCAGAGCAAAACTATATAAACATTTGCTAACCAATTGGTTCTGTTCTTACTCATGTGTCTGTTTTGCAGTGATTTTCTCATATTACCGGGTTACATTGACTTCAAAGCTGAGGACGTCGACTTGAGTTCGCCATTGACTAAGAAGATCACATTGCGCGCACCGCTGATCTCTTCGCCCATGGACACAGTCACCGAATCGGAGATGGCAATCGCGATGGCGGTAAGTAATATTTTTCTATTTCATTTCGTAGAATTTTTGTTGTTGTAATGGTTACCGGTTGCCGGGCATATAACCGCCCCGCGTATCGGCTGGCCCAAAATCCCACTTAAACAAACCAGTCAGTTGTGGTTGTAATTTAATACTTTTGCGCCCTCTATATAAACTCGCATGCATTTGATAACATAATTGGCTGGACTCCAACGAAGCTTTGTGGTGGCATTGGCATAATACACCACAACTGCACGCCGGAGTATCAAGCGATGGAGGTGCACAAGGTTAAAAAGTACAAGCATGGCTTTATGCGTGATCCGTCGGTTATGTCGCCAGAAAACACCGTTGGTGATGTGCTCGAGGCACGTCGCAAAAACGGTTTCACCGGCTATCCGATAACCGAGAATGGCAAACTTGGCGGTAAACTCTTGGGCATGGTAACATCGCGTGACATTGATTTCCGTGAAAAACAGCCGGAAATTAAGCTCGGCACCATAATGACAACCGAATTGATAACGGCACAGAATGGCGTAACGCTGTCAACGGCAAATGCAATACTCGAGAAGAGCAAGAAGGGCAAATTGCCGATTGTCAATGAAAATGGCGAATTGGTCGCGATGATTGCACGTACCGATTTGAAGAAGGCACGCTCATATCCGAATGCCTCTAAGGATAGCAATAAACAATTGTTGGTTGGCGCTGCCATCGGCACACGGCCCGAAGACAAGGAGCGTCTGCAATTGTTGGTCACAAATGGCGTCGATGTCATTATACTTGATTCATCGCAAGGTAATTCCATATATCAGGTCGAGATGATTAAATACATGAAGGAGACATATCCCGATTTGCAGGTGATCGGCGGCAATGGTAAGTTGTATTGACCATCACCTCATGTTGGTTGGGCGTCATTACTGTGACGCCTTATTTTTTTCACTTTGCCCGCCATTTCAATAAGTGTTGTTTCCTCTTCGCAGTGGTGACACGTGCTCAAGCCAAAAATTTAATTGAGGCCGGCGTTGATGGTCTGCGCGTTGGCATGGGCTCTGGCTCTATTTGTATTACACAGGAAGTGATGGCCTGCGGTTGTCCACAGGCCACAGCCGTCTATCAAGTCGCCACATATGCCAAACAGTTCGGTGTGCCCGTCATTGCCGATGGCGGCATTCAGTCGATTGGACACATTGTGAAGGCAATTTCACTGGGTGCCAGCGCGGTCATGATGGGTTCATTGCTGGCGGGCACCTCGGAAGCGCCTGGCGAGTATTTCTTCTCGGAGGGTGTACGCTTGAAGAAGTATCGCGGCATGGGCTCATTGGAGGCAATGGAACGTCGTGATGCCAAAGGCGCTGCCATGTCGCGTTACTATCACAATGAGATGGACAAGATGAAGGTCGCGCAGGGTGTCAGTGGCAGCATTGTTGACAGAGGTTCCGTGCTACGTTTTCTGCCGTACTTGGAGTGCGGCCTACAGCACAGCTGTCAGGACATTGGCGCTGTTTCGGTCAGCCAATTGAGGTCAGTATGCGTTAAATTAATTGAAAACACGCTTTTTAACCACAATCATCACATCATCTTCTCGTCACACTACAGACAAATGATTTACAATGGCCAATTGCGTTTCATGAAGCGCACGCATTCCGCACAGCTTGAGGGCAACGTGCACGGTCTCTTCTCCTATGAGAAACGTCTTTTCTAACATACGTCGAACATGGTCGGCGGCAACAACAGTTCGAATCTTGATAACAACAAACCGGAAATGTCGTCATATGAACATCGACAACAAGTACGGGAGGAGGAACCTTATTACAATAATACTTTCAATTCGAACTAAAAAATGAAGGAAAACTAACATCAAGCGAGCCGAGCATTTGAAAAAGCCAAAATTTATGAAGGATCATGTTGATCATGAAGGCAGAAGTAGAAGTTCTTTCAAATTATATTTTCTTAGCTATTAGCTTTGTCAACATTGTTGCCGATTAAGCTTGCCATAGTCTATTGTTTCTAATGTTAGATACTCCTATGTTTCCTAAGACCGCACACAACATGTGAAAGTTTGGCTTATTCAATGAGTACCTACAGTTAACTGGCTTATGTGTTGAGTGCCACTGTGTAACATAGGCGTACCTTATGTTGGCAATGTTGGTTTATGGAGATGGCCTCAATGTTTGTCATTTAACGTATATAATTAGACTTAGGATGAGGCTTCAAGACCATTTTTATTGGCTTGAATATCTCTTTTTGAATTGTTCATATTTGCAAATTGTACTTAAAAAAAACAAAAACAACAACAACAAATAATTGAACAAACTTACAGTTACTACAAGTAGTTATGTTACTTAACTATATATTCCTAACATTTAAATGAACCGAAAATAAGGTTTATTGTTGTTGTAGTAGGAAATCCCGAACCTCAAACCCACTCAGACTTCCAATGTTTAAACATACATACATACTAACTTAGTACATTCGATGTATTTGTCAAATAGTAATTTTCAAAAGGGCAGAGAGCTAGTAAAAAAAAAAAGTATACGCAATGAAGTTGTTTACAGCTCTCGGCAGAAAATGAAAACCGAATAGAATAAAACAAAAGAAAAAAAAAACATAAATTAATTAATGAAATTGTATCTTTATTGATTTTCTATATTATAAATACGATATATGTATGTATTGTTACGGCCAATAAAAAGTTTATACTTGTATACAAATTTGTACCTTTTAATTGATATCAATTGAGTTCATGTGACCATGCGTCACAGTCAATGTCATAAACAATTTAAGCTTCAAGCTTAATCGTTTTGTTTGTTTTTTTTTATTTATTTGTTGCTAACAACAATCGTTTCGCATTTGATTCTTCCAGCTAAAAACAACTTTTATTGAAAAATAAATCTTGAAAAATTTGCCGCTTCACTACACATGTAAGCACAATGTAATCAGCGCAAATGATTAAAAATAGAATAGCGGCGGGTTGGTGCGGAAAACAAATCACACTTGTGCGAATATTATTATAGTGTAAACAGTGCAATTACATAACTTTATACAATATTAAACATACATTTCCATGTCGATTGTCTAGCAAAGAGGCAAATAAAGAAGATAAAGAAAAAAAAAAACAAAAACAAAAACAAAGAATGACTTGAGGCTCTACTTAAGTGATGCCAACACGTTGTATAATCTTTTGAAGCTCGTGCAGCAGCAGCTCGTGTGTGTGTGTGTGTGTGTGTAAAGCACGCGTGTGATTATTTGTGCTTGTGTGTGTGTGTGTGTGTAAGTTGGTACACAATAAAAAAGTGCGAAATTGAATTAAATATGCATGCAAAGTTTAAAATTGCTCGTTTCAAAGTTGACAGCTGTCAGGAATGCTGCGCTTGGAATTGTGGCGCCCGAACGCTTTATTGCGTGAAGATTGTCGCCTCTCGTTGCCGCTCGCTCTCTCTCTCCCTCACTACCGCTGACACTCTTTTTTACTTTAGCACGTCTCATGTCCCTCGCTATATTATCACATTGTACTGCGCTTTTTATTTTTTGTTTTTGCTTTTTTGTCGCGTGTGTGTTTTTTTGTTGTTGTTGTCACACTTGTTAGCGTAATCTCATTGCCGGCGGTACTGATGCTGTATTGTTGCTGTACTGAACTGTGCTGCTGCTGCTGTTTGGGCTTTTCCGTTTTGTGTTTTCATTACGTGTCGGGGACTCATTTGAGGCCAGGCATATTTACATACACACACACACACACACACAAGCGCAACTCCCGTGTGCACCTTATACGGCGCAGTCAATGTTTAGCATATTTGAGTATTTGTTATAGTCTATTGAAAATTTCTTTATTGAAATCTTTTGTTTTCGAACGTGACTTATTTTTCGAGTTTATCTTAATTTAATTTTTGTTTTTGTTATGGTTTATTCTTTTTGATTACATGTTGTAATAAGCTTTATTGGATTTAAGCATATGATTTTGTTGAATTATGTATTTATGTATTATATCTACGATATAACGAATTATTTTGAAGAGCTTGATGAACTCATGACTTTTTCATAGCAGCTATTAAAATATATTATTTTGCTATGTAAATGTAAAAGTGTCTTGAAATTGTTAATGTATCAGTTTCATAAATTAAACATTATAAATAACTACGACATTAATTTCAATGCAACAACTGCTTTTACATTTTAGCACCTTTTGACAACCTTTTGTCGCCACTTCAAACTTATTATAAAATATGCCTTGATTTATGCAAAGTATTTCTATAAATGCACACACATATGGAAATGTATTATAATTTATGACTAAGCACACACACACACACAGTAGGCTTGAGTATGTTTGCAGCTGTTACAAAGTCATGTACGTTTTGCCACAATTGGCTTAATAAAGGAAGCCTTAAATGAAAGTACGTTCAGGACAGAAACTATCAAAGCATCTTAGGTGTGTACTTTGACTGTGTCTTAAGCCGTTGCATGCAAATGCTCAACTAATAAACAGACACATTTCCATGATTACTATTTCGTACGCTTGGATAAAGCAGATTCCGGAAACTGTTCCTTCATTTTTGATAAATGATGCTGTTTCATATTTCACTTTGTTTCCGTACTACAGCATCCGTATTATTCTCCTTTATTTGGTTATGTCGGTCCTTTGAGGAAAGAAACACTGCTTGGGGTAATTCCATGGCGTTCCGCTGTTCCATTGTGGGGGAAATAATTCTTATTCTACGCATGACTCTTCTCAGTAACTGTTGTGCTTCTCCAAATGTTAACCGTTAACTTATAACAGATGTTAGATGTATGTGTAACAGCTGTAATAAAACCGTTATTGGCTGTTAAAACAGCGTGTTACTTTTGAAACGCTAAGAAAGTACAGAAGTAGAAAGAAACTGGCTTTTTTAGCAGTATTGTTCAATGGTTTGGTAATGGTAATGTTTATGGAACTGCTAACAGAGAAACTGTACTCTCCTCTAAATACCATACATAAGCCAAATACCACTGACTGAGAGATCACTGAAATTATAGTTCCAATTTTGTGAATATTTTACATACTTTCGTGCTGAGAATCGGATTACCCGAAATCCCAATCAGACCGTTTGTCAGCTAGTCATCAGATATATAAGAAGTTATTTTTCGTCAGTCGAACTCTTTTGTTGACACTTATTTCATAAAAAAAATAGAATACTTTAAGAATTTGTGCTAATAAAACTAAAGTTTTTCATGTTATGTATTAATACGCTCATTCTTTGAAAACTTGGCTAAAAGAGACAATAAATCGTCGCCAAATAAAGTTGTGAAACAAAAGATTCTCAAAGGGAAGGGAAGAGAAGCGCAAATTTTATGTGGAAACTTTTAAGGAGCATCGTTGATTTCATTTTTATTTCTATTTTTTTTTTGTTGTTATTTTTTTTGTCAAATTTGTTGTTGTTATTTGATGTTGTTGTTATTGTTGTAGATACTCTGTTTACACGCCATTTTGCGGCATCGAATTCTACTTAAGGCTAGAAAACCATTTTACATTGTAAAACGAAACACAAACAATTTTTATACTATTTTATATGCTTGGCAATCGAATAAAACGGAAGTGAATTTCAAATGCAAAGTGCTCCCGGCATTTGAGGTTTGGTTTGGTTTCGTTTTGCTTGAAAGAAAATCAAAAAAAAAAAATAAAAACAAAAAAAAATATCATCAGAAGCATTTTTAAGGAATCTCTACTAAAATTTTCTTATTTATTTATGTATTACTGTAGTTGTTGTTGTTGTTGTTGTTTCACTTTTAAGTTACTTTAAGAACGTGTTGTTGCTAAGACTTTATTAGAGCAAGAAAAAAGCAAATGATTTGGCAAAAGTTTCACCAAATCACACAAGACTAAAAACTAAATGAGAAACAAAAACAAAAACAAAAATCAATTGACTTACGTGTTGCTCATGTTTGCACTCACAGACTCTTGTCCCATGCCGCCTACAACAGCCCACCAATTGAGTCACTAGCTCATTGCCCAAGAAGTAGCAGAAGCATCAGAAGAATAAGCAGCACCACTGTGCAGTAAAAACTTTGATGTAAACTCAACAGAAATCAAATAAAAAACAGTCAAGCGTTTGTTGAACCAAAAAAAGAAAATAAATCAAATAAAATAAATTCAAATAAGAAAAAAATATATACATTCTAACAAAATTTTTGTATTGCACTTTGTATTTAATTTTTTTGTTTTTTTTTTTTTGTGTGTAAATAAACTTCGATTATGCAAATAGACAAGTTTTTACTTGTGGCAAACATTTCAATGCACATTTGTACGTGAATTGCCAAAATAAGTTGCATTTTGGCACTTGTTTTACTTTTGCTCTTAGTTTGTCTTACATTTCCTGAAGGCTTCAATTTGTTTTACAAAGTTTCACAGAAGTTTTGCAATTAAATGTATCGTTTGTCTGTTACACTCATAAGTGCACATAGTGCATTACAATTTTAACAAATAATAAGCAACTTGCTTTGAAGGTTGCCTCATACTTTTATTTTTCATAACCCTCTTATGCATTTTTTCGCTATGCTTGCTTTGGCAAAGTTGGAGCTTAGAGTACAAGGTATCTTGGCTAATTATTTGACATTTTTCTATCGCTTCGTTTTCGTGCAACTAAGCAAAATGTAAGACAATATGTTGATAGTTAAAAACAGCTCTTGATAGCTACAAGCCTACTGTATTTGAACCGATTGTGCGCTGTTTTTGCATTATCTCATGATAAATTCCTCTCAAAGAGTTGATTTGGGTTCGTGCGTGGGATCTGCACTTTTGTTGATGTCACTCAAGCGATAATTCTTCATAATTTTACAATAAGAAAAAATTGTCAAATGAAATATTTTTTTGCGCTCAGAATTGTTATTTTTTTCAAAACAATTTGCAATTAAAATGAAGTTTTGGCGTCTGCTCTTTATTTTTTTGCCAAGCAGCTTAAAGTATTAAGTCAAAGTATTAAGTCTGCATTGTTGCAAATTTTCTTACCTTTCATTGAAATGTTTTTATTTTTGTTTATTTCTCGGTTTTTCCTTTTGCCAAGATTAGCCAATATCCCGTTAGCCTTTGTTGCCAAAAACAACAACAACATGTGGCACAACATCATCACCTTGGCAACTTTCTTTGTTGCATGCGCTTTGAGCGTACTTGTTTTTCTTTGCTGTCGGTCAAGTTATCATTTCCTGTCATCTTGTATTCATAAAAAGAAATAAAGGCAAGAAACAAAATAAAAAAAAAAGAAAAATGTATCTAAAGCAAATCTTGTGCTTCTCGTAAATTAAACGCATATCAGTTATTTTTCTCATATTCTTGTTGAACTCAAAACTTGTAAAGCAACAAGCAATGAAGCAAAAGTTGCAGCTTTGGCACTTGCAACGTTAAACTGTCGCAGTGCTTTCCAACGCCCCACCATCATGTGATATGTGAGGCGTGTGTTGACATCACGTTTCATGTTGTCGCCTGTCTCGATACGATTTTATTTTTGTTTTTTTTTTTTTTTTGACAAAAAAAATAAGTAAAATAAAAGTATATTTTCGCCTTTGACAGGCATTAAAGTAACTCACGTTCCAGTGTTGGCGCATGAGGCGCGCACACACACAAACAAGCAAAGTTATGCGTAACGTAAAAAGGACGAAAAAAGTGAGATACTTTCAGTTGCAATGAATTTTAATATGCAATGAAGAAAGCACGAAAGAAAGAAATTTTCGATTGTGCTTGTAATCTGCATTTTTAATTATTGCAATGAGACAGCACAACAACAACAACAACGAGTGCATGTTGCATATAAGAATTCATGTCAGTCATAATTTTTATTGCTGTAATTACTGCCAAATTCATACTGAAGGTAATATGAGTGGCACTTGGTAATCTTATAGCTGCCAATGACTGACCAGCAACCAGCAATGGGCATCAGTAACGACATTGACGATGACGATGACGATGAGGATGAGGATGACGTCAACATCATCATTATCATGTGCAGCAACAAGACGATTGACATGATGAAGTTTGAACTGGCGCCTTTGGCCAAACTCATCGAGCTTTGCAATTATGTTTACAGCTAATTGTTTGAACTTCCTCTTTATTTGTGCTTGGTTGCAGTGGCAGTGAGTGAGCGAGAAAGCACTTGTGTTTGTGGCGGCTATTCAAAGGCGTGGCAATTGCAATTAAGGCACCTGCCATGCAATAACGTAATTGAAAATCATTAACAAAGATATAAGCGGCAAAAGTAACAAGTGCTTAAATGCACTTGTATACAAGCACACGTTGCATGTAGCATGTTTGTTGTTTGTTGCTGTGTTCGTTTGCCGCAATTATTTGGGTCAAACATACAGACAAACGAACAAACGAACAAACGAACAAGTTTCATATCATTTTTATATTTATTTATTTATTTGCGCTTGTTGCTTGACAATTGCAGGCAATCATTTGTTACTCATAAATGCGGAAATTAATAAAATGAACTCGTACAAAGTCAATGTGTGCGTGAAGAGTGGAAGCTGAAATCACAGATAGGTCGCGTTTGACAAACAACTTGCAGTACTGCGTTTGTTTTGCCGCTGACAGGAAACGCGAACATTTAATTTTATGCAAATATGCCAATTCGCTGTTTGCCTCACTGCCTTATTGCCTGAGAGCCTGCAGGCCTTCAATAGCAATTGCAATCTCACATTATGCAAGCAACTGAACAAATTGTTCATATTCATATTGTTGAGTATAATAATAAATTGTCGCACGTTCGATGATGATATATATACACACATGTATGTATAATATGTGTACAGCAATAATGTAATGCAAACATTCACACAGTCACACATACATATGTACTACATATATGTAACTTACATAATTTCATGCTTGACCATGTTAAATAGCATTGTAATTTATATCAGAGTTTTCATATTGTTTACAATTTATTTATGCAAATAACATGAAGTGTTTTTTTCTACATGAAAATAAAAAAAAAACCATATAAAAAAACATGCCCAAAATGATATGTGACCTGTTTTAAAATGAAAACAACCGAGAAAAAATAATAAAATAAAAATTAAATAAGAAATCAGATAAATTTGTTTAATTATCCCATTTGTAGTTCTTTAATTTGAACAATGGTTTGGCGATTTTTTTTTTTTTAATTTACATTAAGTGTTATAATTTAATATTTAAAAAAAAAAAAAGAAAAATAATACTTTAATGAATGATTTGCTTGTGTTTCAAGTTGTTATTAATGAAGCATATGAGAAAAAAATAACACAAATAATTTTAAAATAAAAAAAACTAAATCAATTTTAATTAAATTAATTTTATTGAGGGAACTTAAATTCAATAAAGTTTTGATGAGCGCGCAATGCAAAACGGATTTCAATCTAACGAACTATTCTACTCAGCAAAACTTCTGTGAGTCTCTTTAAAAATTGTTTTATTTTTTATTTGGTAATTTTTTTTTTATCAAAACTCAAGTTCCCAAAGTTCTCTGACGCTAAAAATATATCTGAAATATAAAAACATACAACGGATCATTATTATTTTAGTCATTATTTCATTAGTCACTTCATCTCGCTGTGCCTTAATTCCTTAAAAAAATATTGCTAAATATGAGACGAATATATTTTTTGCTGGCTTTCGACTTCTTAGTGCTTCTGCTTTTATTTATTTATTATTTATTTAATATTTATTTATAAGTGAATCGTATTTTGCTACCAAAAGTAAACAAGTGAAGAGAAAAAATTTCGAATTTGTAACATTTGAGAATTGCGGTGAGCTACTTTCAGATACATCGTCACATGATGCACGTGGAGCGCTTTTAGCTTTCAGCTCTCAACTGATGCCACTTAACTGAATGGGGGTAACATTGCATTTGCAAATGGCTTCGCTGCAGTGTCGTTTGTCTGTTTCTCTGTATGAGTGTGTGTGTGTGTGTGTGTGTGTGCATGCGTGAGTGCGTGCGTGCGTTTGTGTGTGTGTGTACGCTCCGTGAAATTGGCGGTCTAACCAGGGCAACGCTCATGGGCGTCGTCTGCGCCTGGAAGCGCTTGTAAGTGTTGAACCTCTAAGCTGCTTTAAAGTTGCCGCACCAAGCGCTGCACGCCGCTCTGCTCCCCTCCGCTACTCAGCCACCAACACGTTTTGATGCGGCTGCCATTGCCGTTGTCGTTGTCGTTGCCATAGCTTGTTTGTTGGTGTCGTCAACGCTGCTGCAAAAATCTTTCTGCTTTTTGCTTCGTTTCCTGTGGTTGACACACAAAATTCGCAAAACATTCGCACAACATCATCACACACACACACACACACGCTTTTTGTTTGTTTTTTGTTCGCTTGCGCTAAACATGTGTGACTGCCGCGTATTTAAGATGCAAACATGCGAATTCATCATGGCAAAGCGCTCTCAACCAAAGCGTACAAAAAAAGATAAATTCTAAAAGCTTAAATGCCAAAAAAACTGCATGGCTACTGAAATTAAGTAAAAGCGTTCTTTTTTTTATTTATATTACAAATTGGTTTTTATTAAATGAAAAGAAAAAAAAATAGAAAAATCTGTTGAGCATTTTCTGTAACACGGAAGTGATTACAAAGTGTTGAAGTTAAATAAGTAATAAAAACAAAACATTTCTTTATTTTTTTAATTGTTAAATAAAAGCATGAGCTATAATTTATATATTTAAGGAGACGTGTTCGCTTAGTTTAATCCAGTAAAATATATATTGAATTCATAAAATGCAATAATGCATAAATTTGCAGATGATAAACTTACTAAAGTATTAAATTAAACAAATAATATTTTTGTAACAAACTAAATATCTCTGAAAACGAAAGAAACAGTCTAAACATTAATCTACTTTAGTAATAATATTTTATTTATAATACTTTAGTAATAATATTGTAGGAGATTACTCATACAACTTATTACTCATACGCCGTGTTGTCTAAAACACATTAAGCATACTAAGTCGACTGTGGAAGGATGTGTGTCGAAGCATGTTTGTGTATTGCATAATTCTTCAGGCAAACAGCATCTGATTTTAAGCAAAGTTCATTATACATTATTGGAGATAATATCAAGTGTCGTATAAGTAATCAACATTGTTCGAAAACGCTTTATTTCTAATAAATTGAAGTGCTGCGTTGGACAATGATAATTATGATGGCACGGCAATTTTTAATCAACTTGAAAAGCATTCAATGATTAAAATAGTTTTTATTGTTTGTTACTTTTTATTGTTTTGTTATTAAAAACAATAAGTATAGAAGTGCTTTGCTTTAGAGGAAATTTAGTTCATGTAGAAATAAAAAAGATTTCACTTTATTTGAAAAATAATGGCTTTGCTTATTATGAGTAATAGTTTGTACTAGCGTTTATTGTTTGAAAATAATGATAAAAATGTACAGTGAAGGCGCAAATAAAAAGAGGAGCTTACAAGCTTTAGTCATGAAAGAAGCATCGCTCATCTAAAAAAATAAAATAACAAATCATCCTTGTGAGTTTTCACTGTTAGCAAAAATGTATTGAACAAAATATTTAATTAAAATAATTGCTTAAAATTAGTATTTCTTATTTATTTTCATTAATCGGCAAAGCAAACTTTCATTTTCGCTCAACCAGAAAATATTTACATTTGTAAATCAAAATCATATAAGCATAAAGAAAATAATAAATAAATAATAACAGAAAAAAAAAATATAACAAATCAATTTTGCTAACATTAAAGTTTGCTGAACTGTAAAAAGCGTAAAAATGGAAAAAAATAGAAATGAAAAGAAAGTTATGCGCATTTGATTTGCGTTTGGAAAAATATTGAGCAAACGGAAACGGAAGTGGCAAGAACATTTGACGGTCGTAAAATTTGTCCATTGCAACAGCTGCACCGACAACACGTGATGGAGTTGCAAAACTCCAACTGCCCCCCTCTGTTGCTTATACACTTTTACTCTGTGTATATTTAAACTTTTGTCAAAATGCAAAGAATTGAAGAATCAATCGATAGTTGAACGCATAGCAGAAAGTATTAGACGAGAGAGAGAGAGAGAGAGAGAGAGCGGCGGCAGACATTTTTATGCTTCGTTGGTCTAAAGTGAAAAAGCAATTTCATAGACCAATTTTATACTTGGCTCCATTCAAGAGCGCACACAGTGAAGCAAGCGCAAGTCGAGCAAGTTGAACGACAACGATGGACGAGGAATCGATATGCAATTTTGCAAGAATTTTATGTGCCAAGGATGCAGCCAATCGTGTTAATATGTGCCAATGTGTCAGCGGGGGAATGATCGTCAAGTCTGGTCGACGATAAGCAGAAGACTTTCAAGTAGCTCAAGACTAAGAAACAACAACAATCAAGTCAATGAAGCATTTCGCACGAATTTTGTGCAAAATTTACTTATAACAAACTGAATTTTATTTAAGCTGAAAATGTATTTTTCATTTTATTTGGCAAACAAAACAGTCCGTTTTGTAGTTCTGTTGATTTTGTACAATTCCCACACAAATCTTCAATGTCATGACAGTGGCCATTGTGCATGTCCAAAAGCATATTCTTTTTTTCTTTTATTTTTTTAATGTGCAAATAAGAAAATGAACACACACACATACACACACAGATGTATCTGGGCAAACGTACAATTGCCGTGCGAGTGCAACTCAACTTGGTTGCACGTTTATCTAAGCAATGTTGCATGTTGCTTCAGCTGCATGAGTATTTGTTTCTGGTTCTGGTTCTGGTCTTTTTTGGCATAATTTTTTTTTTGTGTTTCTTTGTTTTTGTTTTGTTTGTTTATGTGTGCGCATATTTACATTAAAAGATATAAAAGTATGCAATATGGCATGCATTTATTTGGCTATTTTTCATTGTCTGACAGCGTTGAAACAATGTGAAAGATATATGTATGTATGCATGTAGTATATGTATCTACAAAGCAGATACAAGGCTGCAAATGTTAATATTCTTTTGCAAAAATTTGATTTAAAGTGTGAAAAGCAATTTTATGCCCAAATTCCGAAAGAGTAAACTATAAATTTTAAGCTCAAATTTCGCATGAATAAACTAAGTCTTACAACTTGAATTCTCAGCTTTAAAACTTTTTCTAGCTAGAGAGCAGGATACCTTGTAAGTCATATGAAACTAAGGAGGTTGTTTTATATGACTTGCAATATTATGGATTATGGGAACATTTGAATTATTGGATCGAGAGCAAGATATCTTATGACTCATATAAAACAACCTCCTTAGGTTTATGGGAACGAATTATTGGATCATTAGAATTATTTGCGACACTACTTGACTCGTATATGAGCTCATCACACGAGAGCAAGAGGGCACTTTAGAATTATTGGATCATTAGAATTATGTACGATGATACTTGACTCGCATATGAGCTAATCTATGTGATCCAAAGACATCTTACACACGAAAATAAACTACAACTTCATCTTTTCTTAAGTAATAAAAAAAAAATGATGTATATTTTTATTATATTACATGATTTTCTTTACTAAAACAAAATCAAGTAATGCCTTGTGTAATTAATTTACATAATTATAGCCGAATTCATGCAATTAAAATAAATCATTAAATTTGTACCGAAAAAGAGCGCCAAAACCAAATTTCAACTAAAAGCAAAGCAAAAGAAGAAATTAAATGCACTTTGAGCGCAACAAGGCGGAAATGTCGCAGTAAACCACGAAAGCACTTCCGGTTCTTCAATTAAACTCATACACACACACACATCAACACACACACAGTCATAAAAACACTCTGACTCAAAATTTGTGTGTGTTCGCAGTTTTATTTTTGTTTTTTTAATGAGTCGCAATTTGTATTTGTTTCTTGTCGCTGCTTTTTGTATGTTTGGAATTTACAACACGGCACTTAATCTAATTGAAACGACTCACGACTACATGTTAATTTCGCTTCGAGGTCTTAGCGAAACTTTCGCAATGGCCGCCGACACAACTTTTGACATATTTTACTATTTGCCGCTGTCGCAGACACAGACACACAACTACAAGTGCATTCATACATACATATGTGAAATAAACATGAGCACAGTAATGCCAGCCATGTTGATTGAATGCGACAAGACAAGACAGCACAGCACAGCACAGGAGGAGATAAGGACGAACGCTTTAATTAATATACGCCTTGACCATAAACCGATTAAGCTGCATAAATATTTATACAATTTATAGTTGCGGCGTGAGACGCTCGAAAGTACTCACGAGCTACAAAAAAATAATAATAAAAAAAATAGGGACACGTGCTAAATAATTTCTGGCTTATGCAGTGTGACAGGTGAGAGAAGCGCATGAAAGATAAACAAGTGTAAAAATTGCATGAGCGCGCGCGAAAGAGAAGCCAGTATGCTGCACCTAAGGCCAACTGGTTGCATACGCCTGCATGACACTGTATATACTCATGTATGTAAATATTTGACTTCATGCACGTGTCTAAGACTTCGTTGGGCTCATTAGGCGCGCATTCATGTAACAAGAATGCCAATTATGGCAAACAAGGCAAATTGTATGCAAATTTTAAGATGACTGTTGGCAAAGCCAATCTTATTTGGTGATATTGCACTTCTTTTATTGATTATTTTAAATTTGTTATTTTTTACGGCTGCAAAATTCTTGTACCAATTTCAGACAAAAGTGTACCAACTCAATATTATTTCTACATTGAGATACATGTATTTTTTAATAAATCTTTTCAATTAGAAAACGTTCAATCAAACACATTGAAGAACGGTTTTTAAAATGGCGTTTGCGACTGTGTTGTCTTCGGCACAGTATTATAGACTAATATCAATAAATATTCGGATTGTAATGGCATATTTTTATGTTATCTGAGAGCAGTTCTTGTGTCTTCTTTTTATTCAAGTATTTCCGCCAATTGATAACTAAGTGATGCCTGTAATATTCACATTAAGTCAGCATATAATATGTGATGCGCTTAGCTTCTTGGGAACAATTACTTATATATCTTTCTACGTTTTAAAATCACGTAAATCGGCAGGCCAAAATTTCAAAATCAAATCAATATTAGTTAACACATATTTAAACAAAAAGATATATATATTTTTTTTTATTTTTTTATTTTTTTTTTATTAAAACTAAAAACATCATCAGCTTGCCAACAAGTCTCCTCTCAATTGCTTACATAAATATGATGATTGTTTAATCGTGAAAAATAGTGCGCCAATGCAAAACAATAGAAAACAAATTTGCAACTTTTTTACATTTGTTGCATGATTGCAATATTTTATAGTTGACCATATTCTTCACACTGTTTGGCCAAAGTTTTTGTTATTTTTGACAGATGCAAAAAGCAAACCGAAACCAAAGAATAAAGTTCATTTTAACAAGTGAACAACTTTCAATGCGCAATTAAAAAGCAAAGCCAAAGTTTCTATTGCATATTCTCAGCTTGTGGACAACATCAACAAAAACAACTGTTAGACAACAACAACTTTTATAGAGCAATTAAAGTTTTACTTACGGTGCACACAAGTTAATTTTGTGAAGAAATTCTGTCTACAAGAACAGTAATTAGAAAAGAAATCTGAGCAAGTAACAAAAATAAATTGTAAATTATTCGTAAGATACAAGAGAGATTAGCGGCAGAGCTCTGCACTTGGACTATCACCAACGGCTGCTGTGCTCATGAGCTTGCTGAACCCGGCGACGATGATGACGACGATGATGATGAACTTCGCCTTGGCGATGACATCAACTTCTCACTTGATGATGTTTCCGATAGATTTTTAGCCTTATGCATTAGTTGCGTTGTATCTTGTATCTGCGACATTTTATTTGCTGCATTTTTGGCGAATTTGGCATTTGTTTCGCTTTTGGCTTTTGTTGCCGTGCGCTTGATGAACTTCGGATCGGCTTGGACATTGTCCATGAACTTTTTGAGATAATGCAATGTCTCCGGCTGCATAAGGTCGAAATTATATGAGTGCGGGCCTTCATGACTCGCCTTCTGTTGCGGTTCCAGCGTGTTCACAATGTGCGAGAATTCGACTAGTTTGTCGCTCGGCATGGTCTGCAGCTGCTTGGCCATGTCTTCTAGCTCTTCCAAGCTCATGTGCTCCTCATTCGCAGCAGCGGGCTCCTGCCAGCCTCTGCCTCTGCCTCTGCCCATCCCGCCGCCACGTGAACCACGACCACGACCACGTCCACGCCCCCGGCCACGGCCACGACCCGCACTGATCGGCATAGCCGGTGGCGGCAACAACTCCTTTGCGGTTGGATTCATGTTGTTGCCGCACGGCATAAGCATTGGCGCGCAAAGTGCTTGCGGCAAGCCACTAAGCGGTGGCTTAATGTCAGTCAACTGTTTCATACACTTTGATGGTATGGAAATAACGTTGCCCGCCACATAGCCAACACCATTAATGAACTCTGGCGGCTCAAAGTTCCACTTCGCCTCACGTGCCTCCTTCTTGGCCTTAATAAGCGTGACGAGCTCCTGCTCGATGCGTTCGCATTTCGACGTAAGCAATTTTAAGCGCTCATGCAGTGGCTTGTGCTCGTCCTCCGATTCGCTGCTCTCCTCGGCTGAGGAGACGGCGGCCAAGACGGTATCATTCACGGCCATGACGCTTGTGTCGCTGATTTTTGCATAACGTTTTTCGAAGAGTTCCTGCAAGCGTTGCGCAAAGCCGCCAATGTCATGCTCCGGCGTATAGTACCGGTAACAGTTGGTGAAGATGAGACGCACATCGTCGGCGAACTCCTGCGGACACATGTACTTTTGATGATCCATCTTGTACTTGATTGTGCCCAGACTCATGGGCTTTTCGATTAGTTGCGGATAGTCGTACATGGCAAGCAGCGGCGCGTCAATGGGCTTGTAGAACGGCCAGGCGAACTCCGAGTACTTGCGCGAGATCATATCGCGTAGCAGCTCGTTGCATAAATTAAGCGCTTCATCGCATTCGCTCCAGGGCGACGACGCGGTCTTCGTTTGGGCAGGCACACGGCTCACGCGAGTTTTGGCGGCTTTGGCGGGTTTCACGGTTGGCGTCGACGTTGGACTCTCATCGTTGGCCAACTTCTTACGTTTTCTGCCGCCGGTCGAACCTTTGCGTCTTGGCATGTTTGCTGTTCAATTAATTAAGCTGATATTAATTTATCGACAATAGTTTTTTGACACGGTGTGAAAAAGAAAGAGACACTTGCGCTAAAAGTAGTTGCTAACCAAAAACGTCTTGAAAGTGCTGACTAACTCATGGGTAACTCGCGATTATTTTTTAAATCGTAAATCGCAGGTAAATCAAAATGGTAGCAAGGCTCAGAAGAGAATCGCTCCGACTGCACTGACATTTCAATGTTAGCTTAGCGTATGTATTGTGTAACCTAACCGCAACATAGTCCTGATTTACGGTCTTTTTTCGTGTGCTTGTAAAAAGTTGCAATTTTTTTCTTATTGTAAATGGTTTCAAAATTCAAATATTGGTTATTGCCCTTAATATATCGAAAATTACTCATACGCATTGCACATCAATAACATCGAAAATGCAATTAGCAAGTCATCAGTAGCTGTCAAAAATACGGTTGCGAAAGATTAAAAATCGTCAAACATTAAAATCCTTCGATTCTCTATAATAAAAAAAAGGTAATTTGTGATAAAAGAGATTGCTTTAATATTAATTGTATAATTTTCGAATTAATTAATTCAAGCACCATGTCAATAACAATGACTACCTCGATGAAAATTCCAAAAACCGACAGCGATGAAATGGAGGCCATACAGCGTATGGAGGAATGGACTAAAAAGTCCCTGGAAAAGGTAAAGAAGCCAACTGTGGAAAAAATTGATTTGGATACTAGCTGGAAAGTTTTCGTAACTGGTTTCTCGTACGATACCACTTGTGATATGCTAGAGGAATTTTTTTCCCAGTATGGCAAAGTAAACGGCGTTTATATGCCCTTTGATTGTCAGGCCAATTCGAAGGGTTTTGGCTTTGTAGATTTTGATTCGTTTGAGGATCAACAAGCCGTTTTAGCCAAAGGCGATTTCAAGTTCAACAATAGAACACTTATTGCGCGTCAAGCTTTTAAAAAACGTCAGGGCAATGCCAATACCCAAGTCCAAGTTGGCATTAACGCAAAGGAGAGTAATTTTCGAATCTATGTTGGCTTATTGCCAAAACGAATTAAACGTTGCGATATCATCGACTATTTTACACAATTTGGCAGAGTAACAAAAGTATATCACCATGAATCTAAGGGCTTGTATGTTTCGAGAAATGACTTTTGCGTTGTGACATTCGCCGAGGGGACATCGGTCATAAAGGTGCTTGATCAGAAATGCCACAAATTGCAGGATAAAGAAGTCATAGTAAAAGCGTACTGGAACAAATATGTACAAGAAGTGAAAGAGAATGTGACAGCTGCGCCAAACGATAAGAACACATTGGGACTTGTGGATAAGCCCATCGAACCAGAACAGCCGCAACTATGCCATAAAATTGAGGAATTAATAAAGAATCTCGAAGTCAAAGAAAAGGCTACACTTGCTAGCACCAATGTGACAGCTGCGCCAAACGATAAGAACACATTGGGACTTGTGGATAAGCCCATCGAACCAGAACAGCCGCAACTATGCCATAAAATTGAGGAATTAATGAAGAATCTCGAAGTCAAAGAAAAGGCTACACTTGCTAGCACCAATTGGGGCTTCCAGTAAAGAGAGCACAGCCCTAACTTCAGAAGTTGACGAAAAACTGGAGAGATTAACAGATTTGTCTTTAAAGACATCAGTATATTTGAATAATAATAAATAATAGTTGCTTAAACATGTGCCTATCCGAAGAGTAGGTTCAGTAATAAACATATTCAATAATAAACATATTATATAAAATACATTAAACTGACTTGGAATTATGATTAGCGAATTACAACATTCTACCACAAGGAATTAAGCTTTCTATGCCTGAGCATCTTCGTTTAAAGTTAGTAAACCTGCGTGCCTACAATACAAAACCATTATGTATGATATTGTTAGTAAATTTTAAAAGTTACATACATATTATTAATAATACAAGAATTCTACAATTTCAGTTGTTTGAAAGTCTTAAGTAAATCGTGGTCTGCTTTAGCATATTTTTCCTGTAGTTCCGGCGAAAGTTGAACTTCATCGGCAATCGCAAGATATTGCGGATATTGTATTGATTTAAGTCGTGTTTGAGCGCTCAAATTTAGTTTGTATGGCACATTAGCACTGGCGGCCCATTGTGTCAATTGTTGCTCTAGGCACCACTTTGAGGCCAAGTCCTGATAGTAACCAGCACGTAATGGGTCAACCTCTTCTAACTGTCTGAGATACGCCAAAGATTTGTCGTGATTTTCAACTGAGTCGATGGCATGCAGCAGTAAGGCAGTGGTGAGCAGTGTCCACTTGCTGTCGGGCTCGAACTCGAGCAGACTCTGACAAGATTCCAATTGCGTTTGCAGTTCCGCCAGCACCTCGGGCGTGTATTTGTCATTACTGTTCGGTGGCTTGAAATAATAGAATCCATTATCGATGAGTTGAAGCGGCAACGATTGCTTTCCTAACAAAGCGTTTTCGAACTCTAGCGTGTACTTTGCACCGGATTTAAAATCAATAGTATGGTTGGTTGGCAAATTGCTTTGCCATGTGGTATCCACATTTGTTCCATTCGATGCGAACCAGTTACTAAACTCAACCATCAATTCTTGGCTTGCATCAACTACTTTCACTTTTGAGCCGTGAAATTCCAAAGGTTTCGTAAATGACAAGACGGCTTTTTGGCTGTTGGCGCGAAATGCGCAAATATCGAGTTCGGCGCGTGAATAGCCCAACAACCAACGTTGATAGAACCAAGCACTGCTGTCATTGGGATCAGTGAAAGCAGCTGTCAGCACCATTTCCAACTCTTTCTTTAGTTTCGCCTCGCTCATTGGACGCTTTGGCTGCGCATTGCCTTCGTAGGGATGCAAAATGGGCAGCAATAAGCTACGTTGATGCCAGGACGAGTAATTGGAGAAGTTGATCTTAATCTTTTCGGTGCAAAAGTCCAGCTCTTGTGCTGCCGGCACATCGGCCTTCTTCGTTACGTAGCGCCTGTAATCCCAAGTGTGGAAGTTGCGTTCATCTAACTTTAAGTACTTGTTGCAGAGCAGCACTTCACGTTGCCAGTCGGCATGCGGCGTCTGCTCTAGCATCCAACAGCGATGATGCCAGGCATAATATGACTTTGGGTTCACCATCAGGCACTGTTCAGTCAGATGAAGCTCCACACTGCAGATGTCTCGTAGTTTCGTCTCTTGATCGGCCGACTTATTACCGTCGTTGTCGCCACTGGCAGCGACCGCGTTTAGTATTTGTTTCGTCTTATGCTGTATACACTCGCGCCGAACGTTCCAAAGTGTACTTATGTCCGGATTACGCAGCAATATTGCGGTTGTTATTTGTAGCATTTCATCATCGAGTTCGCCTCGTTCCCGTTTTCCATGAATTTTCGACATCGCCGCTTTGTAAGCGCGAACCTTGAGCGCCTGCTCCTTCTTCTTGCGTTCGCGCTCCTCCTCTGTAGTTCGAACTTTTAGTCGGCCGTGCATTGTGCTTTTTTATTAAACAAATTGAAGTATAAAAAAATAATACGTTTTTTCTTGAAAATGTTGTTGTAATTCACGAAACAGCTGATCCGGTGATTAAGTCGCCTGTCGTTTACATTCTGTCAGCAACGGTTTAGTTTTTAACAGAGGCGAGTGTACACTTGAGAAATGCGAGAAAACATACTAACAAATGTTCGCCCGGCAGATGCTGGTCACATACGACAATTTATTTTGACAACTTATTAGCAGCTGTTGAATAAAAGTCTGTTGACAGCATCTGTTACATGTGCCAATTCGCCCTGCGGCCGCTAGCTGTCAGCTGAGATTTCTTGCTTTGCCAAGAGAGGCGCTTTTTAAGCGTACAAGATAAGCAATATTTTGAAATCTACCTACCACCGCAAAATGGCATGGTGTCAAAGCGTCGAACTGATGACCAAGTGGTGATGCAACTTTGTGTCTTTAAAACAAAGATATACAGATATCGTCTGGCGTATGTTCGCTTAAAACGGCAAGTGCCCATGAGTCAGTTCAGTTGGAACCAATGTCTGTCACGGCCCTCTGTACGATATTTTTTTTGCTCCAGACATATCTAAAAAGTGTTTTGAAAGCGCCAATTAATCTATTAGTATAAAAATAATTGGAGATTTGTGTAATCTGTTAGGTTGTGTGAAAAGGACACTCATTGGTTGGAAATTGAGCAAACTGAGTTCAGAATTATTAAAAAATAATTTAAGCAAAAATTAAAAAGTATTTGAAAATAATACTGAATTCATCAAAAATGTCAAAACTTGAACTAAACAAATAAGACAGGTGATCAAACCCCTCAAAAAAAAAAAAGTAATAATAAACTTATATGAATAGCTTATGAAGGATCAAATTCGTCGCAGCGACGTGTTCATGCATGGAAAATCGAAAGGATAACCGAAAGGGGTCAACTAACATTGCTTGAGGGAAATCAATGCATAAAATGCAATTTCCTCTTTTTGGTTTCGACATGACACTTTCTAAATTTAAATTTAAACGCGAATTGTGCCAAGGGTGGGACTGATGGTCATGGTAATGAAGCGTTTGAGTCAACGAGCGGCGGCACAATACGCGGACTAAGGGATAAATCACCCTCACTCGGTACGTGCTGTGAAAATTACTTTTAAAAATAAAATACGCGTTTATCAAAGTCAGTCAACGCCCTCAAGAGCAAACTCAGCGCGCCCGCTCGGGATTTAAACGGAATTGACGGACACACACACACACACACACACACACACACACACACACACGCACACAAGCCAGCAAGCAAACCAACAAACACATATGCTGTGCTACTGGCAGTCAGAAATATTGTTTATAAAAAGAAGGACCTTCATATCCTTCGTCGCCGCCGCCGTCACTTTTGCTAATGTGATACGCATCAATTTATAAATTTTTTGAAATATTATGACTGATTTCATGGCGGATAACAGCAACAGCAATAACAACAACAACCGTGTAGTAAAGCTGGAATAAGAAGAAGAACAACAACAACAAAGTAATCGCATTGTTGCGTTAATCTTAGTAACAGGTTTTGTTTAGATTCCTCGACCCACGGTGGTTGGCGGGCGTGGCTGTGCGTTCTGCAACCGCTATCAACTGCAGAAACGAGCACAACAACATCATCAACAACAACAACAGCAACAACAACATGAAGCAGAGCGCCGAAATGGCACCAAATGACGTTGAATACAATTCAAAAACATTTGGGTGGGTCATATCAAATAACTACAGTTATGTGGGTCGCACATTACCTACACTGAAGCAAATTTCGGCTATTTTCTTTTCGTGAGAAAATCGTTGCTTTGTGCAACTTTCTTTGTTTGCGCTAAAATCGTAAAATGAAATATTTTTTTCAAGTGTAGAAGAAAATTGACACCTTTACTGTCATCGACACCAGTTTTCCCACACACACACACACACGGGCAAAATATCACGCTGTCAGCAAAACGTTTGCCAAACGTAAGCAGGAGCTGCAGTGTGAGGACACTGAGAATATGCTGTTAGCAGCGGATGTAAAAGGACACACAGGACACAGTTTGAGTTTGAAATTGAAAAAGTTATGCAAATCTCTGCTGACGATGACAGGAAACGCGAGTAACGAGCAGCACAAGAAATGAATTAGTTGCGCTGCAATAAAGCAATAAGGCAAGGATGGCAAGGAGGCCAAGGAGCACAGGCAAGCGGTGGGCAGGCAGACAAGAGTTGACTCGATACAAAAAGTAAAAGGCGGTTGGTTTGAAGTAAAAGGCGTAACACGTCACTCAGCGCAATTGTGGGCCGAGACAGAAATGTCGATATCTTATATTTATTATAAACACAATAAAAATAAAAATAATAATAATAAGGACAAACAGGATATGCCAGACGAGAAGTACGCATTTTGCTGACGCAGGAAAATTAAAAACGCAAAAAACATGCCAACAAAGTAAATACAACAAAGCTGTGATAGCAGAGGACACAAGCCAGGCTACAGCCATGAAGGACTTCCGCATACGTGCGTGCCAAGCTTTAAATTCTGTCAGCGTTTCTAACGGACTATCTCTCTATCTGTCTGTCTGTCTTGTACGTCGGTTGCTTGGCATGCCAGCCGCCCCCTGTTTTTGTTAATATAATCTTCAATCGTTGCTCTATGCGTAATCGCATATTGATGCCCTGCCAGCGTTCGGTTGAGTTGTGTTAAGTCGTGTCGAGTGTGTTTGCTCAAAGCATTAAACACTTTCTGTCAATGTGCAAACACACACACACACACACACACATTGCCAGGACCTAAGTAAATAGAAAAGTATTATTTTGTGAGCATGTAAAGTATTCTATTTAATGTCGGTACAAAGAGCGCCAGCAAGGAAAACTTTCAGCACTAATTACAATTGTAATAAACGACGGCACCGCCGCACCCTCCTAATCCATCGATTTCTGTAAGCCGCGCCGTCTGTCTGTCTGTCTGTCCGTCCGTCTGTGTCATCTTATGTCCTAATGCCAATTAAGCACTTTCGTCTTCTGACATTTTAGTTTTGGGTTTTTATTTATTTGGTATTGTCTTTTTTTTGTCTTTCGGTCCTTCATGCCGGCGCGCCTTTTTAGCACATTTTGTTTACTTTCTTTGATATTTCGCAATTCATTGATTTCATTTTATTATTTTTGTCATTCGTCGTTTTTGAATTCGCCATTGTGCATTTACACAGATACACACACACACACACACATACACATACAGATATAGATAAATGTTTATTTGAATTTAATTTGAAATCCACTCAGTCAGACGTCGACATTTTGTCATTGGCAATTCCTATAAGGATTAACTGCTTATTGCCTAACTCAATGCACGTGCCGCAGATCCTTTGCCTTACTCATGTTGTGCTTTGCAAATGAATTTAAAGCGCACTTTAAAACAAAACTACTTTCATATAAAAATAAAAAAAATATGTATGAAAAAATATCTGGATATCTCTGGATGACTGCGCAATATTACAAAAAGCCCAACAATAAGTACGCCTATGTAACACGTGCTCACACAGTACATACGTCCGTGCCATGCGCTTTTTCGTGAAACTTGAGTTGAGATGCGTTCCTGAGAAATCCTGAAAACTATGAAAGAGAAAAACGTAGTGTCCTAGCCAGACTTTGTAAGGATTTTATAAACAAATCTAATAAACCAAAATTTATACGTCTTTTTTTAAATGTTTAAATAAAACTTTGCCAAACAAAGAACGGAGAAAGTTAATTGTTCTTTTTATTGAGTTTTTACCAAAAAAAAATAAATATTAATAATTATAAATAACAAAAAAAAAAAATGGACGAAACCGATGACTACTTTTTCGATGATCTTTATCCCACATCGGTCTTGGTTCAAGAACTGGAGAACGACGATGTTAAAATTCGTTTGAATTCGATTAAGAAAATATCGACAATCGCCTTGGCTTTGGGCGAGGAGGCGACACGTACGGAACTCCTACCGATACTCAACGAGGTGATCTTCGATGAGGAGGAAGTGCTTGTCGCGCTCGCCGAGCAGTTGGGCGAGATGATCGAATATGTTGGCGGACCGGAATACGCGATGTGTCTTCTAGTGCCGCTCGAAAGTTTGGTCACCGTAGAAGATCCAGCGGTACGCGCCACAGCCTTGGCCTCCCTACGGCGCATTGCCGCCGTGCTGAGTGAAAACAAGTTGACGGAACATATGTTGCCGTTGTTGAGGCGTCTGACCGTGGGCAATTGGTTCACGGCACGTGCCTCCGCCTGCTGTCTATTTCCGTGCTTGTATGCACGTGTCAACGACGACATGAAGCGCGAAATGCGCGGCTGGTTCCGCCAGCTGTGCGAGGATAAAATAGTACTGGTGCGCAGTGTCGCCGCCACGACTTTGGCTGAGCTCGCCAGGATTGCCGAATTGAAATATGTGCAAACGGAGCTTTTGCGCATTTTTGTGCGTTTCACTGCGGATGACAAGGAAGGTGTGCGCTTTCTGGCTGTGGGCGCGGGCGTTGTGCTTGCCAGTCGGCTGCAAGACACCGAACTAAGCGAGTCGCTAGTCACGGCGATACGGCTTTGTGTGAGCGATGTGTCGTGGCGTGTGCGTTACAACATTGCCGACAAGATAGTCGACTTGCAGTTGGCCTACGGCATAGCATACACAAATGTCGAGCTGCTGCCCGCGGTTGAGTATCTGCTGCGCGATGAGAAGCCCAAAGTGCGCGCACATATTGCCTCAAAGGTGTACAAATTCTGCGCGAATCTAAAGGAGGACTTACAGGTGTGCATTATCAAGTGCGCCATGTTGCCACATTTGCGTCTCTTGTGCTTTGACGATAATCTGGAAGTCAAAGCAGCCAGCATAGCGGCACTGATGAACTTAAGTAATCTCTTAGGCGCTGCTGAGACCATCGAATACGTATTGCCCATCCTGGGTGCACAGTTCAACAGTGAGAGCTTGGAACTGACCTCGACCATCATACCGAACTTCGCTGTGCTTACCAAAGCCGTTGGCGTTGCAAAACTCGTTGAGGCGCTGCTGCCGTTCATCACAGAATTTGCCGCTCACCCAAAATGGCGTGTGCGTTATACCGTTATACGCTATATGCCCACTTTTGGCGCGAATTTCGGTGCAGAGGCCTTTGATCATAACTTTCTGGATTTGTATCGTGCTTGGTTAATCGATCGCGTCTATGCAATACGTGAGACCACTGGCATCAGCATCAGAGAGTTGTCCAAATTGTTCGGTGTTAAATGGATCGAGCATAGCATACTGCCAATCATTGAAACATCTATGAAAAATGGCTATTATTTGTATAGGATAAGCAGTCTGCATTGCATAGGTGAGTTGACGGCCTGGTGTGGTCTGCGCTTAAACACCGAACGTATTTTGCCGATAATACTGCAAATGACCGACGATAAAGTGATCAATGTCAGTTGTAATGCAGTGAAAACTTTGAACAACATGTTGCCCTATGTTGCGAAGGAGGCATTAGATGGTAAGATCAAACCAATACTGACGCAACTTGCTGGTAGTACGGATGAGGTGATGAGAACCACGGTTTTATCCGCTTTGAACGCTTTGAATTCGACTCAATTACAGCAAAGTGTTGAAAATAAATTGGAAATATTGCCAACAAAAAGCACTAGTACTGAGATACAATGGCTGGATAGTGAAACGCTCAAGGATAATGATAAATTGGTGGCAGACACATACGATAAGGCGTCACAGCGGGCAAACGAACTCAGCACAAAACCTGAGACAAATCTAATGCCAGATAATAATAATGATAATGATAGTTATACTAAAATCGAAAACGCACAGGAAAATAATAAAACGGTTGTGGTGAAAGAAATGAATTGGTGGCGAAAAATGGATGAAGATGAGATATATCCTTTGGGCAATGAAAATTTTGATAAAGCAAATGCTAAGCATAATTCTATTGTCGAAAATAATCATGCCTTTGATAATGAAGCAGAAGCACATTTAAGTCATGGCTTGAATATGACAAATGATGAAGCAGCAAAGACAAAACGCATGAAATGTGAAGCCGAAGCCGAACCCGAACCCGAAGCCAACGAAGGACATGAAAATATAAAGTATTTACAAGAAAAAAATCTAATCAAAAGTGCGGGCAGTGAATTGTTATTTGAGGAAGCGGCTGGCGATCAACTGATATGCCTGGACAAGTTGAAGGTGAATGTGAAGATTAATGAAATGGAAAACTTGGAAAATAAAGGTGAATTTTATACAAATGATGGTAGAGAAAAATGATTATATTAAAGTAGTTGATAAATTGTTTGTAGCTGCAAAAATAGGGTTTAAAAAAAAAAGGGTTTGCATATTGATTGCTAAAAAAAATAAGCAAATGTAAACTAAATTTTCTAACTTTTCAATTTTAATTTGTAATTTTAATTTCTATTTTTTCTTAAATAAAGAAGTAACTTAAGTAAAGAGAACATTTCACTCGTGTATTTAAAACGTTCCCTGCCAACTGTTAATAAATATCTTGAGACTAGTGGTAAGCAGTATCTAATTGCCTTCTATCGTTTGCTTGCCTACAAAAGTAAGCAAAAGGTGCAAATATCCGGCCAGAAAATTCTCACTTTAATAAAAAGTGCAAATAAAAGCAAATGAAATTCGAAGGCATCATCATGTTCAGGTATCTTTTGTAAGCAACTCGGCTTGGCAGATGAACAAATGAACAAACGAACGGTAACTGACAAAAAAAAAGATTGTAAAAAAAGCGATAAAAACTCAGCAAACACTCAAAGGAAAAAAAAAAACAAAATTAAAGAAATTTCAGGGAAGCAATGCAAGGTGCAGTGTGTGCTTCCTTTCAAAGCCGTTAGAACAAAGATGCATTAAGCGAGGCGTACAGTCGTCTCTCGAAGGACACGGACACAACCTGACGCATGCAGTTTTTATGTTGAAATGCCCAAAATAAAGCAAACAACGTAAAACAAAAAAAAAAAAAACAATAAAGAAAATATAAGAATTTCTTGTAGGAAAAACTTAAATAAAACAAATGGTTTGACGAGCATGCACGAGAAAAACAAAGTAAGCGAAGAAGTATAAGGAATATTATTATGATTGATGTTGAGCATGCAAACAACACTTTAGTGTATGAGAGTATGAGCAACGCCTGGCTGTCGGTTGTGTTTGTTGCTACGACTGACTGAAGACAGAAGGTGTGGAAAAACAGACAGACAGACATGAGACTGATGGGATAGATGCAGTTGTTTTTGCTTGACTGGCTTGAAGTGCTTTGTTCAACTGTGGCTGTGTCTAAATCACATCGCCCGAACAACCAATTTTACATTCAAACATCCTGATGTCCGCTAGTCGTCGTCGTCTGTCTGTCGGTCTGTCTCTCATGCCTAAAACAATGGCAGCTGTTTTGAGGCTAATGTGCACATAGTTAGTTAGCAGCAAACTTCAAACGACCTACAAAGTGCCTTGCACTATACACTCACGCACTTCAGCATACTCACACACACGCACACACACACTCACACACCGGTGAGAGAGCGAGAGACCAGTCAATCAAGCATGCGGCTGGGCAGGGATTCAGACAAAGCGGTTAAGAGCGCTTTGGGTTTGGCAGGTTCCCGGCGTGACTTGATGCCACAGCATGATGATGTTGCTGCTGCTGTGGCTGCTGTTGATGATGCTTGATATATCTGTGAGTTTGAAGTTGAAGTCTGACGGTAACATGAGATTATTTCGGTGCGATATGAATAGAGCGAAAATTATAAATTATATTTACTTGTTGGATTTGATTACTCTACTTCAGAACACACACACACACACACACATCACCGACAGACGTGTCGACTCATCTCATCTCAACTCAACTCATCTCATGTTGTTGCATGTTGCTCGCCCCTCGCCGGCTTATGCGCCCTTCAGTCATTGCCTGACTGTCGCACATCGTTTGCCCTTTTACCCTCTGCAGTGTTCCTAATGATGCGTGCAAAATTTTTATGGCTCTGTATGGATTGTTGTTGTTGTATCTGATTCTGTGCATGTGTGTGAGATACGCGCAGTGCGATAAGCCTGAAATTGGAAATTAGTGAAAAAAGGAGAAAAAAAAAATACTTCTAGCGTTTGTGTGTAAAGGATTAAATTTTTGTGTGCCAACGCAGTTCTGCTATTCGAGTAGGATTTTATGATGAGCCTTTTGTATGAGAAGTTTGTAAATTGTGCATATGCTATTTTGTTTTTTTCTTTTTATTACTTTGTGGATTCGACACCAACATGTGCGTATCTTTGTCTTCCGTGTGCATGTGTGTATCTGTGTGTGTGTGCTGCTGATGCGTGGGATAGGATTTCATTTGATTGAGCACTCAATCAAGCAAACACTAATGCGAACTTAATGTTTTTTTAGACTCTTCGCTGTTAATAATTTCTTTGTAAGCCAAAAGTTGAAAATTCCACAGATAGTATCTATAACATTTGACAAATAAACCCTTAACTGGAAGTTGATTTCTGGTGAATGGTTTGAATGTAGTTAAACTCAACATAGGAATTGTATAAAAAGATTTTATTATGAATAAAGTTTTATATTTGATATAAAGGTTGTTCCAGAATAACTTCATATACGCCGTAAAGAGCTTGTTTTATAAATGAAGTTTTATGTATGATATAAAGGTTGTTCCAGCATAACTTCATATACGCAGTAAAGAGCTGCCAATGGATCAGGCATATATACATGAATATAGTTTGCAAATTATTAATGGTTTGTTTAACTCAGTCGCTGTGATACTTTTTGCCGTTAGTAACCTCTGTGCCCAGCATAGTATGCAAGTCAAGTGGTTTGTTTCCATGATGACCTTTTGTCACAGCTTGGCTTGAAAATATTTTCAATTAATTTCTCAATCGAAGTTTGCAAAATAATTTGGCCATCTACTGATTATTCAGTGAGTTGTATAATCATTAAAAATAAAACGAAATTAAATGAAATGAAATTCATTTAAATGAACTGCAAAACAATTACAAATTCGAGTGTAAAAGTTAAAAAAAAAAATATTTAAAACAATTTAATTCACTTTTTAAATGTTTGACGATTTAATGATTGTTTTTTAATTTTTATTTTATTTTTTTTTGTTGTTGCAACAATTACACTTGCCTTGTATTTTGTTCAAACGATTTGGTTTCAATTATTTCAAAGTTATTTGAGTGTAAAAAGCAAAAAAAAAATAGAAAAAAGGTCCAAAAACAATTATTTTGTAAATAAAAGCAAAGGAAAAACCTTCACATTATGCAAAAGCAACAAATCCGCTTTCATGTTGTTGCCTCTGTGTGCGTGTGTGTGTTTTTATTTATTTTTTTTTTTGCCTTGCTTTCATTTTTGAAAATGCAACGCTTTTAAAGCCTTCCGCTGTTGCATCTCAAGTATTTAATGCATTGCAAGCCTAAATGCGCTTGGCCACAAGAGCAGGCATAGAAATTTTTTTATGCTGCAAACATATCGAATTTAAATGTGCGCAATTTGTAAATAAAACTTAAAAAAAATATATGCATTAATAAAATTGTTGAAGCATGCAGAAAAAAGCGTAGAAGTAATTTTGTATATTATTAAAAAAACCGTCATTCGTGCGAAAACAAAAAAAAATAATAACAAGAAATCCAAAATGTCTGAACAAAGTAATTATCGCTTTTGTGGTTTCAATTGCAAATGAACGCTTTGGGTTGGGCAAAAAGCCGCTGCCCCGGCTTCAATGCGTGCTGTGCTGTGTGTAATAATCACCGGTTGCTTGGCTGTGCTCAAGTTGAGTTAGAAGCCATTGAAATATGGTTGGTTACATGATGCAAAAGGGTATTTGATATAATCACTGCGCAAAGAGATTTCGCTTTAAAAATGTCTGCTCAGTCATGCTCAACTGTAGCATATTTTTGTTTTTTGTTGTTCTCACACAACATTATAGAACGAGTCAAACCGCAGCATAAAGCAGCGAAACAATAGACTCGAAAATATGAAGGCGTTCGTTCGGTTGATGAGTCTTACAGGGTGTCGGGCGTTGAAAGCCAAACCTTTCGCAACGAAACAATTCATGTTTTTTTTTCCTATTTGTTCTGCACAATACATTATTTACTGACTGGCCGACTGACAGTTTGTCTGCACGTCTGTCGTTTATGAGTTAGTGTTTGTGTCGGTTTGACTATTTCACAAAAGCAAAGAATATTTTATGCCTTCACGGCAGCGCACTTAATCATATTCGATACAGATAAGCTTCAATGCTCGAACGTGCAGCGCATTTAAGCATTAGCCATAAGAATAACAAAATAACAATAATAATAATCAACCAAAATGAAATTATCATAAAGCAAATACAACAAAGCAAAAGTTGGAAAAAAAAAACAAGACAACTGAAAATATTATTGAGCGTTGTTAAATAACAAAAGTAGTGACGGTTCGTCGTATACAACAATTTTATTGTAATTATTTAAATGTCAGTAACGAAACAACCGCAAAAAGAAATTAGTTTTTTTCAATAATGTGCAAAACCGCGTATCTTCAACATGAGTTTAGTGCGAAAACTTCACTGTGCCGAGCTTCATGGGCAAGCAGTCCTCAACTAAACAAATCTCTGTCACTAATTATAATTACAAATAGAAAAACGCAAATGTGCCTTTCATTGCCAACGATCGGTTACAGTTTTCAAATGCATAAAGTGATTTTGTATAAGAAGATTAATAAAAAGTTTTCATAATTTGAAGTTATTCGAAGCCTTCGAGTGATTACTTTTGTTGTGTCGAATTTCGATATCAAAAATGCCGAAGAGCTTCATGTGTGGCAAGTCGACAGCCAGCAATTCGTTCTGAGCATTACTGTCGTGCACAATTTGCATAACAACTCAGTCGTCGCAGCACAACACCCTTTAACCTCGTTCGGTTGCCCTTTCCATTTTTCAGCGCTTTGTTTGTTTTTTTTTTCCACTTTTGCCTTATTTCGAACCGAAAGTCACTTTGTGCAGAGCACATGTGCATTCATGCCGCTTTAAGCTGCTTAACGCAACTCGAAATATTTTCATGCAACTGAATGTATCTGTAGCTAGTATTGCATTTCGTAGCTAAAAGTATCTACAATAAAATCGAATGGAAAAGTCGAAAAATTGTGAAAAAAAAATAGAGAAGGAACAAACAAAAATATTCGCAGTCAACATTTGTATAAAATTTAAATACATACCTATTCAGCATTCAAACAACGAAGCAGCAAAATTGAAGGAGACCTCAATACTTAAGTAGTTTTGGGGATCGAAGCCCAACCTTTACTCTGCTCTATTCTGTGCTGCTCATACATAACTACAATGGTTGGGCGGTACAAAACACACACTCATATACACACAAAGGCACAGGCACGCATTTGAGATACTGACGTGAAGATACTCAAAGCTTCTCGTTCAGTTAGAGAAACGTGTCTGCATACAATGCGCTCGTAGATACGCCGGATTATATATAAGATTTAATCTTTATTGATTTATTTCGATAGATTTTAATTTATGACAGTAAAGTAGGCAATATACATATATATATACATATGTATGTGTGTATTTCTTCTTTGTTGATTTTATTTTCGTTTGTAGCTGAACGTGATGTTTAGAGATTTATATGAAGCGGCGGCAGCATATTGAAGCTAATCGATTTTTGTGCGCGGCATGATTGTAAATTAAAAGTTCGACTCGTTCGTACAGTAAATTTCCATTTTTAGAGCAGATATGTGTAAGTGATATATGATTATGGCATATGTATGTAAAAAAAAATTGCACTTTGGCTTATTTCAAATTCGCTTACTTTCGTATGCAAAAAAATTTTATAACAAAAAAGTCATATTTTTTAATAACATTTTTTTTTTAAATATATTATACATGAGTGACTTTGAAAATAACTCATAAAACACATAGTTAAACAATTATGCTTTCCAAATATGCCAATTACAAGCGTCTTAACATAAGCCATGCTAAACCAAAGCATAAAGTTTGGCAACCCTTTTTTTTGTACATTGCACAAAGACAAATACAAATACAAACATAGCAGCGCGCGTCATGCCTAAAAGCGTTTTTTTGTTGTTGTTGTTGTTGTTTCTTTTGTACCTTTACTTCAACCGTTAATCAAAATTAATTACACACAAAAGCTATTCATTTCTAAAAGTTTTAAACAAAATGTGCGGCAAGCGCGAACCCGCCTTCATTTGACATGCAAGCCGAGCAGACCTCCGACAGCTTGGCTGGCCTGGCCTGCCCTGCCTTATCCCAACATATATAGCACATTAGTATATATACAAGTACATACACCGATGGCAAATGCGTTGAATATAATTCACTTTAATGAGACACATTTAGTCAACCTTCACACAAACGCATGAACATACATAGATACATATACATAAGTGTGTGTGTGTGTGTGTGTATGTGTGTGTGGCGTTATGAGCCGAAACTTGTAATTAAAGTTTTGCATGGTCAGCAAGTACATTTGAATTGAATGTAAAGACGCTTCATTTTATTATTATTGAAAAGTATCTCGTACTCTTCTTACAGTCTCAAAGGCAGGCAAATTTCAATGGGCCAACATTAAAGTGGCTAATGTGCGTTATAATAAAATAATTGATATGACAATTAAAGCTTACATGCTCAAAATCCAAGGCAATGTGTTGCCGAGCGTCAAGAGCAAATAGTGAGAATATATCAATAAGTCAGAAATAGCACACAGATGCATTTTCAAAATATCAAATGCAATAAGCAAATTCAGTAAGCAAGCAAATTGAGTAAATAATACTTAGAACGATAACTAATGAAATAAACAGTCATTCATGACTTCATTAAGTTGTCTCAACGCACTGATTGTGATACATCACTGACGCAGTTAAATATATCACTGGCATATTTAAAAATGCCATGAATTCGAAGTCTTTAATAATATTACTTTCAATTGTTATCTGAAAAATAGAAAATGGGCATGTTGGGGAACTTTAAAATCATATTGAAAAAAATCAAAAAATCCAAAAAAAAATATCACAAGTATTCATGTAACAATAAAGTGTACAAAGCTTCAGAAAATTGTGGCGTGGCAAAAGAGGGTTTTTGAATGCAAACTTAGACACTTATTTTGAACTTATACGCTTTTTGTGAATGATTTGCGGTTTATAGAGGAGAATGTTGAGTGTGGGAAAGGCGCAGAATGCGTTCATGTGGAAATAAGTGCAAGCTGCTGGTGATGATGATGATGACGACGACGATGGTTCAACTGACTGACTAGCTGACTCAAACAAACTGACGGACGGACGGACTGTCTAACGAGTGCACATGCAACATAAAAAACAATAGTCAACCATGGCGCTGACGACGATTATGTTGATGAACATTAGCAACGTGCGGTGGCAATGGCAGGCGGCAAATAATGTTGCTGCCGATGACGACAACGACAACGACAATGATGATGATGATGACGATGATGAGTACTGCTGCTGCATGCCATATAAGTGGCAATAATAATTCCGTTCAAGAGGCGTTTCAGTTTTCAATGACATACAAAACGCATTCGACATCGGGCACACCGAAGCTCTGAGCCGCCGATTTGCTTGACTCTTATGTTGTGTGTGCCCTTCTTTGTCTTCAACCCGAAAATGGCTTGAGTGTTGTATGTTGTGTGGCAAGGCGCAAAGGTGAATGTGCATGAATATGTTTATACGATGCAGTCATCGTTATCGTCAACGTTGTTGTTGCTGCTGTTGTTGTTGTTGTCATTGTCAACGCTTCATAATAGGCCCGCATATGGCTCTGCACCCTACATATGGTTATGCATCGCATGCCAGTCAGTGCGGTTATTATGTCTGTATCTGTACGGCTTAATATTGCTGCCGCCGTGTATTCTCATATTCTCATATTCGAGCAATTTAAGCCACTGAGCAAGCCTACCAACAAACCAACCAACAAGCCAACCATCCAACCATCCAAGCAAGTCACTCATTCACTTATTCGTACGCCGTTTTTATTGCATTGTCTCGTCATGGTCTCGAGTGGTTTCTCTGTAATTTTGTTTTTGTAATGCGTATGAATATCTTTTTTTCTTCAGTTTTATTTTTTTTTTTTATGCTGCAGTTCTTCTTCTCACTTGACATACAATTATGTTGATGACATTGTTGTTTATGCATTGCATTGCATGAGTGTTTTTTTTTTCTTTTTTCTTTGTGCTTCTTCTTTGCATTTTTCCTTTGCATTCGTCAGGCTGTCTTTGTTATCAGTTTGAGTATTGAGAATTGCTTAGTTTTTGGCAGCCGCGTCAGTCATTCTTCACACTTTGTGCGCGGATATGCTTTTTTTGTAATTAAAAAATAACATTGAGTTGAATATTTTTTTGGTCTTTGAATAAATGTAAATGATTGAAACTGGCGCAAAATGTGACTTGACATGTATAAGAAATGTAATTGAAAGGTAGAATATATGAACAAAATAAAATGCTTTAATTAAATTAATATTTTAAAGTATCGAAGAATATTTTAAAGATGACTCAGCGCTCTAAGAAATGTTCATCCATTGGTCGCTGCCCAAAAGTGTAATCGTATAAGTTACTATATTTAAATCACTCTAATAGATCGATCGAAGTCAAGACGTCCTGCCCAATGGTTCACTTAAATCAATAAGCTTGATAAAACTTAAGATACGGTCTCATTCGATCCTAACGATATCCGAAATAAGTAATTATCTAAATTGGTTTCCATAAGAAATTTATTTATTTAAAGTCCATCGTTAAACCATAATTATTCGGATTTTGAACTTCCTATTTTTTAATATGCTGAAAAATAAATTTTATGATTTTTTACAAAATATATTTTCTTTGTGAAAATTTTTGAAATTATTCAAATACAGACTAATTTAGAAATCTGTTGGCAATCTTTCTACAAATTTTACAATGTATTCACGTTCACTCATATTGTATTGACGCGCATATTCAATTGATCTCTCATAGTTTTTCTCATCGCCCATGCGGAAAAAACAACCGGCACGACAGAGCCACGCCCTCAGGCATTTCTTATCTAGTCTATTGATGACAAAATCAAAATCCATAAGGCCACGTTTGTAATTTGCCATTCTAAACACAATGAAATATTTTTGCAATTAAATAAATATTAAAACATTAAATTATAAACGTTGACAGCTCCCAAAAGGAGATATCTCAGTATTTTTAGATAAAAAAGCTTTCACTTCTTAACTCATATACTCACTTGACGTAGCTGAGGCCACGATTGCAGTATAAAACTGGCGTATCTGGAATGCATTCTAGTCCTTTGCTATAATAATCAATTGCTTCCTTGAATTTTCCACGTTTGAAGGAGTGATTACCACAACTGTATGTGAAGAGAGTATTTGTGGATTTTTGTTGTTATTACTAGTTTTACATTCATGAAACTTACTAACGAAAATTAGTGGCTAGATATTCAACTTCCTGGCGTGTTTTTGCGCGCTCTTTCGGATCCGTTTCAAGTTGGCGAACAAATGTAAATTTCTGGGCGTTTGTAACCACTGGCTTAAGAGTCATACTTCTTTTTGTACTTCTTGGTGCGCCAAAACTAATAGAATGATAGGGATTTGTTATGAGAAAATCGTCGATGTCGGGCTCCACTTCTTCCGTCTCTTTTTTTTCCTCTTTCTTATAAGTGCTGAGCGTCGCAAGAATCAAACAAAATGTTGAACAATTTAACGGCGGCAATTCAGATATCCAATGTTGTAACTTACTCTGCCTCGACTTGGGTGCCGGCATCCGCAAGCATATTCATCAGATTAACAACCAGCGAACCATTCTCTATAAATTTCTCAGGATCTTCAGACATAATACTTTTATTTTTATTATATTAAATAGTTTTTTTATTATTTTGTTTTATTAAATAAAAACGATGTGTGTAACGTGTTAAAGGTTTAAACAAGCAATAATGAAATAATATAATTAACAAATGTGATAAAATAATAAAAGTTAACTACGTTTTTATACATTAACATAAATAACATTAATCACTTCAGAATTTGAGTCATACCTGTTTTAAACATATAATCATACCTCACGACATGAGTTTGTCCTTCGTCAGCCTTGATTAGCCATTGAATAATAAAGGGCTTAGCGCCATATAAATATATAGCATGTATAATATAAAAAGCACATCCAAACAATCCATTATTTATTTTAATTAGAGAAATATATATAATATATACATATGTAATAAAATATTTAAATACAGCAAAATTTAGAGTTCCGTTTTCATTTTTTCGATAAATGCTGCAATATATACACGATCATTCATGTTGTATTGCCGCGCGAAGTAGACAGACTTCTCAAAGTTTACCTCATCGCCCAGGCGCCAATAACAGCCAGCGCGATACAGCCAAGCTCTGAGACAGTTTTGATCTAGTTTATTGATGACTAAATTCAAATCCATTAGCGCACGTTTGTACTTAGCCAACCTGATGAACATTTTCAAATCGAATATATTTTAATTAAATTGAAAATTTAAAGCGTTTAAATATCTCACTTGATATAACAAAGCCCGCGGTTGCAGTATAAAACCGGCGTGTCGGGCACGTACTCTAAACCTTTGGCATAGAAATTTAGTGCATCGCTAAATTTCGCATTGCTATACGCATGATTGCCGAGCCTGCATATAAAAACTATGGTTTTGAATGTTGTTAGTTTTATATAGAATGAAATATACCGGCGAAAATTATTTGCCAAAAATTCCAATTCTCGTTGCATTTCAGCGCGCTTATTCACATCTTGTTCGAGTTGACGGACGCATGCCAATTTGTTGATATTTGCCTTAAATTGGTTAATGGGGAGCGTTTTTTTTAAAGTCTTTGATAGTGAATGAGTGTAGCCACTTTCAGTGACTATGAAGTGGTCAACGCCGTATTCTTCTTCAATCTTTTGTTCTACTGGTTTCTTCAGACCTCTTTTCGTTGAAAAATGTAAAAAAAAAGTGGCTAGAGAAACTAAATAATTGTTTATTTGATACTTACTGTGACTCCGCTTTGTTGCTATTGGCGATATCGTCCAACATCTTCATAAGATTGTTGACCAATGGTTCTTGTTGTAGAAAAGATTCAGGGTCTTCCGACATATTTTATTTGTGTTTGGGATACTAACAAAGAAAGTAATATAGTGACATCTAAGAGCGAATTGTCAGAGTTAACTATGTTTTGCATAAAGCACTTGTTTTGATCATTTGTCAATCAAGTTAAAATATTTTCGATCAAAATGTAAGAAACGCAAACAAAATACTTCAAGATTGAGGTCATTCGTTTTTTATTTTTTTATTTTATATACATTATAAATTTTTTTATATTTTAAATTAATAAATATGCAAATCATAGCTCCGTTGGCATTCGTTCTGTAAAATTAATATATTCGCGTTGTAGTACGTTATATTGGTTCGCAAAATCGATAGATCTCTTATAGTTTTTCATATCGTTGAGGCGCCAATGATAGCCAGCAGGATATAGCCAAGCTCTGAGACGTTTTTGATCTAATTTTTTTATGACTAAATCAAAGTTCATTAGCGCCCGTTTGTATTGAGCCAACCTTTAAATATCGGAATATTTTACCTGATGATGATTACCTGAACGATTGCACTATAAAACAGGCGTGTCCGAAATGCAATCCAGACCTTTTGTATATGAAATTATTGCTCTTTGTATTTTTGTAATTTAAACTCATAAATCCCAACACTAAATATTGTATGGAACAAGAAGTATCGTGAAATTAGTGATACATGTTAATGTGTATATATGGTATTTCCGCAGCGGACATACTAAACTCATATAATAACATTTGTATTAAAAGTACTCTTGGATAAATATCTGCTGTGAAGCCCAACAAGTCAGAATGATAATGTAAATAATGAAAATAAAAATTTAATCAAACAGATACGAAACTACCTTAAAAGTTTATTTAAAATTGTATGCAACAATAACAGAAATAATTAAGCTGCATTCAAGTTGAGATTACCAATGATGCTTACACAAAAAATTGCAAGGCGAACAACAAAACGTGTTTTTTTTGTGATTTATTTCGTATTCTTATACAATTTGAAGCGGTAGGAATGAAAGGCAGTCGTACACAGACACACACACACATACAGAGAAATACATGGCATATATTAATAAATCTAAACTTGAATGATTTCCATAACAACGTAGAATACCCGTCGGAACTGACTGCCTGAATGCATTATGCCCAAATTGAAATGCAAACATTTTCACAAACTTGAAACGTGCATAATTTAAAAATATGTTTTTTTTTTGTGTTGTTTTTTTGTTGTTGTTGTTGTTGTTTTCATCTGCGTTTCATTTCCATGCTGCATGACAGAATACAAAATAAAGCCTGTCTACATTTTGCGCTTAAACGAAACCAATTCATCCGGAAATCGCAGCACAAACATGAAATGTGCAAGAAGGAGGTTCTGAGCCGTTCGCATATGAAAGAAGACTCTGTCGTCGTTGGGTACTGTGCTGGGCTGTGCTGTGCTCTGCTCTGCTCTAAGCGACGCCAGCACAAATCAAATTTGATGCGATTCGGTTTTGGTTTAGTTCAGTTCAGTTTGGATTGGTATGGTTTGCTTTGCGTTCGTTCAATTGAAATCGAGTGGTTTGGGTACGTCCGGAAATTTTGTATTCTGCGTTGTTACGCCCCGGCAAATGCTGAGCGATACGAATGACAACTGTATATGTAGAAATAATTTATCTCTTGGCTTATGTAAACTAAACTGGCAAAAAAAAAAATGTTAAGTAAAGTATCTACAACTGTCACATTTTACTACCAACGAGGCAAAGTCACACACACACATGCACATAAAAAAAATATATACACAGACATGCGCTGTGATACTTAAAGCGACAGTCAAGATATTAATTTCCATTTTTTTCTGCGTTTCTTTATTTATTTTTATTTTTTTTATTTGTATTTTTTTTTCGCTTTGTGTTGGTTCTTGTTAAGCATTTTAAGGAGTAAATCTTCAGCTTAAAATTTAATGCCTGTAAAGCCTGCCTGCCTGCCTACCGGCCAGCCTGCTCAGTCATTCTCCGCACTCATGCTTCTTCATACAGTTTACAAATTCGTTTCAGCTCAGGTCTTCGCTGAGCTCAATTGGGTTCGTTCAGTCTGTCATTTTGTCGTTTGGTCGTGGTTTGTCACATGTCGCGTCTGCCTTCGTTTAGGCATGTATGTATGTGTGTAGTCTTATACAAGTCCTCTGCATTTTAAAGCTGGAACGAACATATTGTATTTCAATTAAATCGCTTTGAGTAACTCGAAGCCGTGTGTCCATCGATGACGAAGAATAAATTGATCTGATTGCCGATTTTCGTATGCATTTTAAGGCATTGTGTGTCTGTCTGTGTGTGTGTGTGTGTGTGCGCTGCTTTAATTGTTAAAAGATTTCCTGAAAATAGATAAAAGAAAACACACTTTTTGTCTTGCAGTCAAATTCTGACGAAGTATTCAAATATTTTCTTTGCCGCACGTTAAGCCAACATTAAAGGTCCGAATTATTGATGAGTCGATGCCATCAAACAGGCTCTTTAGTTTCGCAGAAGATTTCCCTTACCTTTCGTTTTTAATTACGAAAGTATCTAACACTGTTGGTTACGTGCTTGTAGTTTGTTGGCCTTTGACTGTTGCCTGTCATTTGCTTTTAATAATTCAGCGCTGCCATAGTAACCTTTTTATAACTTTTGCCATCTTAATAGCGCTCGAGCGTATTTAATTACAAAAACCAAATTCACAAAATAAGCGAAAATGTATCGCACAGTGATGATGTCGTTGTGGAGTAAAAGGCATCTGCTCGTGGGCTGCGACTTAGCCAGAGACAAAGGAGGCTTTCTTGTTGTCTGTTGTTGGCCTTTTGTTGCTTTAGCAATTGTTGTTGCAATGTTTGTGGGAAGTGAGTGTTTTTTGCCATGTTTAGCGGAAATTTTTGTTGTTGTGATTTTTTTTTTTTTTTTAGCCGCACGAATTCGACATAAGTTTCACATTTCGCAGTCAACCGTGGTCTGTTAGCCGATATGATAAGAAAATGAAATTGCTTCAATGTTATGGCAGACATTAGCATTCGGCGAGTGTGGCACACGGTGCATTGTTGCAGTCGCCGGCAACCAGAGTGGCCAACCTTGCAGCGATTTCGTTTATTTTGCAATATCATTTTAAAAAGTCTTAAAAATAACGAGCCTTGTTAATTGTAACCATATACGAGCATGCGCTACCCCACACTTTGGCATGTCGGACAGCCCTTAGTGTTGTTGGCTTAGAGCAAAGCAAAGTAAAGCAAAGTATCTATAGACAAACGTGTATCTGGCGCTTGATATCAGCGTATATCTTTAAGTTTGCCGCTTGTTTTCGGCTTTTGTTGTGCTCGCTCACTCGCCCGCCCGCCCGCTACAGACGCCGGTGTGTGGCAAATGTGTCATTAGGCATGTTTCATGACCCTTTGTCATGCACAAATAATTATAATTTAATACACTTGCCTTTAATTTCAAAGCAGAGGCGTGTTGAAGATACACAAAAGCGCCTGTGGCAATATCAGACGCCGGCAGCATTAACGGTCGTGCGTTCTGCGTCCTGCGCAAAAAGGGTCGTTCTCGCTGTTGTTGTTGTTGGTGTGCTTGTTGCCCTTCTAAATGCAAACAATCAACCCCGCCGTGTCACCCAAAATTTCGTCATTTTCCCGCATTAAACTTTTTTCGACTTGGCTGAATTATTTCCTTTTTTTTTTATTTTTTTTCGTTTGCGTTTGTTTAATGTAATGAATTTTTTTTTTTTTTCTCATTTTTAATTGCTGACAATTTGCTGAAGTTGCACTCAGTGCGGCGTGTAATTATGGCACAGGATGTGCTTTAGTACTTTGCTTTGTTGCAAGCCAAGGCACGACGTGTTGTGGCAAGTGGCATTATGCTGCCTGCCACCTCGTTAAAGTTTTGTGATTTTAGCCAAAATGCTTGGCATTTGTCTTGGCCAATTTGTCTTATGGCTTTTTAATTGCATTTCACATGTTGCAAAATGCATTAAAGACGACATTTTCTACAAATTACATGCAATTTATTTATCACATGTCTTTTGCTTTACGACAACAACAAACTTACACAAATTGAATAACTATTAAAGGTTCTTTTTTTTTATTAAAATATTAATTTATTGCGGCACAGAGAGGGAAAGCGGCGCAGCAAGAACTTTAGTTACATGCCCGCAGCCAAGGCACAAACTTAACGAGACGTGCAAATTATGCTTCAGCAAAATTATGCAAAACTTTGGCCGCAAATTCAAGTGTGTCTACGCAGTAAGTAAATATCAGGATAAGAAGCCAACCAAAACAACCAAAAAACCAAAAAAGAAAACAAAAAACCAAAATTAGCAAAGCAAAAGGCAGAACAACACAAGCAAAAGTATCTACACGTTGTAATAATTTGCATTTCCAGGCGAATGAATTCAGCAGAAGGCAGAAAGCAGGCAAGCCAGAAGACAGCAAGAAGCAACGCAAGATAACTTTTAACTTCAATTTGGCAAAAGTTTTTTTTTTTTGGTATTTTTTTTTGGGCGGCAGTGTACTTAAACAGTTGGTCGTGAGTTGGCCGTGCACTGTTGGGCGTACTGATGAAGTTAGTCACCTGCTGGGCAGGTTTTATTTATTAACTTTTTTACTTGACTGCCGAAAGTAAATGTAACTTTCCTTGGCAAGACAAAAATGAGTAAGAGAGGGAGGGGGAGAGTGCGCTCTACCACGAATAGACGCTAAGATGAATTTAAATTACAAACATATTTGAGTTGGAAAAGCTTTTTGGTTAACTTAAATGCGCACTAAAGACGTGCTTGGAATTTTCATAAATACATAATTATTATATTTCGTTTTAATTTTGTGCTTTAATATGAAACGAATTGATTTTGTTTTTTTTTTTTTATGTATTTTATATTTTACGCGAAGAAAATCATTTTCTACGAACTATAAAATGTTCAACGGAATTTTTTAGTTAATATCAGCAAACACTATAAGCCTTATGAATAACAAGCATGTTATTAAGTAACAAGTATAAATGAGTAATGCAATAAACGACGGCTATAAAATAAATCTATAATTTCAGTGCATGCTTTGTTGTAAGAGCTGAGCAGTGCTGTGCGACATAAGACTATTCATTGTTGATTAGCATATTTTTTTTAAAAACAACCAGAACAAATTGCCTTTCGCACAAGTTCGCTTCAGCCGTTTGAAATGAACTGTAAAATAACTGCTTATTCACACAGCATTGAGTCAGCATTGAGACAACATTTAAAGGCAATTTTGTGATCGCCATGATTACAAACATTATCAACTGCAAACTTGAAGCATACCAACCGACCTAAGTCAACATTTTATATTATATTATATAACATTTGTGCTTGTTTTTCTTTACTTTAGTACAAAAATTATCTTATGGAACGTTTTTAATTTTGGTACAAAGGCAAAACTCATTTTGTGTGTCTCATACAAAGCCATGAACAAAGCAAGCACATGAGCCAAGTGCCTCTAATGATTGCGCGAGTACACATTGCACAATCTCACATTAACATGCAAGCATGGATATTCCTTTTCCTTTTTGTTGTTGTTTTTGTTTTTGTTATTTTTTTTTTTATGGTAGAAAAAACATGAAATAACTGCCGCTGGCTGTGAACTCAAAACTCAATAGGATACTTTCGAAAATATCCTGGCAAAATGCCTGCACGGCTTCGGTCGCTTGGGAAACGAACTGAGCAATTACGTATGGGTGTGTGTCTGTGTGTGTGTGAGAGTGTGTGAGTGAGACAATGATCAAATGAGCGAACAAGTTGCAAACGAAAGTTGGCATGAAATTAAACGGGCGAGATACTTGCTTAAAGATGAGCAGTCTAGATAACTCTGAGCTGAGCAAGAGGTGAATTCGTGAGCTAACTGGTTGTCTTGCTGGCTGTCTGGCTGCTTGGTTGATTAGTTGGCTTCCTGGCGGCACGACAAGACAGAAGGCCAGGGCAGGCGTGCCAGCAAAGGCGTTTAAAATATTTGGACAGACACTTGCACACACACACACACACACACACACACACACAGATACACAGAGCCAGACAGACAGATAACAAGGCACAAACATATATAGCTGAGTCTTTAACAAAATTGTTCACTGTGCCGGGTATCAGCATTTTGGCAAACATTTTTGCTGTTGTTGTTGTTTTGTTGTATCTTCTTTTGTTGCTTGTTATTAAGCCAAGAGTGCACAAATGTTACTTTTGCTGCCAAATGCTTTGCCAAAAAATTATAAAATTCTATTCAATTCCTCTCGTTTCATTTTAATGCTTACACTTTATATTTTCTATCTTTTCCCTTAATGTTCATTCAGGAGTGTATAAGTTTGATGCTGCCAAGGGCTACTTTACCGTTCACTCATTGCCTTTTTTTAGACTAAGCGACTATTATGTGAGCTTGCAAGTGGTTGTTGTTGTTGTTGTTGCTTTTTAAGAGCTAATTTCAGTCGATTGCCGTTTTCTTTTACAGATTCATGCAACGTACAAATTTAATTACTTTTTATTACTAAAACCCAAAATATCAGCAAAAAAAAAAAAGATGCACGAAACCAAACAACTACTTTGGCTGCCATTATCTATATACATATATATATATACATATATATATATATATTTCTTGTTGTTATTTGGGCTTCTATTTTGAGTTTTCATGCCCTGCAACCATTTCAGGGTGAAAGAGCATAATGAAATGTTGCCACAGCTTGCAACAGTCTAACAGTTGTATCATTGTGTTTTAGCTTAAGGCCTGCAATACAAAGCGACGAGTTGAGATACTTACTAATTGATTGCATTCACTTTTTAATGCTTAAAGATACATAGATACTTTCGTAGTTTTTATTTTGTAATCATTCGAAATTGCCACACAACACTTTTGTGGACTTTTCTATATAATTATAGGCTACAAAACAGTCGGTTTGAATTGATTGTAATATTTTCATAGAAATGGTGGTATTTTTTTTTTTTTGACGACGACTTTTTTGACTTGGCTTCGTTTTGGCTTCAACTTTGGTTTGCTTTGGTTTGCTGCGTTTTATTGCAAAGCAAAAATTCAGTGGAAACGTGATGTTATTATGAAACTTTATATGCCACAATTTTCTTGCTGTTGTTGCTGTTGTTGTAGTTGTTGTTCTTATTCATAATTTGAAAACCCAGCCGAGGTTAAATGTTTTCCTTTTTATCTACATGCATAACACTAACAACTACTCTGTCTGTTAAAATATTCCACAGGGAGTTCAAACATTATGTACAAAATTTAAATGTATTCATTTTTCGGTTGTGTTGTTGTTGTTGTTTGTTATTTGATTTGCTGTTGAAAATTTCCTTACTCGAAATATTGTATGATCATCACGAATATTTAATGAACAAGAGCCGAAAGAGCTTTTGTTCAAATTAATATTAATTTTGTATACAACAACAACAACAAAAATGGTTTTAGCTTGGATTGAATTACTTCATTTAGTTACTTGAAGTGTTTGGCTTTATGTCGTCGTTATTCATGAAACTGAACAGGTCAGAGATAATGATGTGCCGTGACTAAAGGCAAGCGTTACAAGTGTTGAAATACATGACTTCGAGGCACATGAAATTCAATTAAAGTAAAGATCGTATAAACAACTTTTATCTTATGCGCATGGTACACTTCAACTCATCGTATAGAACAAGCTACCTAAGCCTAAGAAGCTTGGGTAATCAGTTTTCCTATAACAAATCATGCCATTTGTAAACATTTCAAGGTTGTTCTGGTAGACAGTTTTCGTAAGGACATGCTTTTAGAAGCAGTGCAGCACCGATGCTTTTAATCGAATGTGTGCTAGATCGAAAAATTTCATGAGTCTGGCTGTTGAAAAGTAATAAAAAAGCGATCATTAAATACTTTCTAATCGGATTATTTAAGGCTTCGCATAAATTACACAGATTACTTTCTTTGGTACTTACTTATAGTAGTTATGTTATGCTTTCACAATGTACAATTTCTGCTGGCAAGACTTTATAATAAATGAATGCATTTCTATGCAATTCCAAAAATCAACATTTCAACAATAAATGTACAGAAAATAATTGTCAGCGGAGATGAAAGAGACCAAAAAGAAGAAGAAAAAAACAATCTACAACAAAGTTTAAAAAAAAAATAATAAAAAAAGTAGACCAGTGCGCATTGTTTCTGCAACAATTGATTTGATGACTGCGCTGAAGTGAAATATATTTAATGAAAAGGAACTAACTGCAAGACAAAGCCAAAGTCTTTGAAGCCTACCATTGAAAATTCAAATACAATGCCCACAAGACTCAATGCACAATTTTAAAGGAAAAGCAGCAGTAGCAGCAGCAGCATAGACAGAGGCAGTGGCAGTGACAGCGGCAGCAAGCGACAATAAAGGCTGAGCGCAAGAAAGATACAATTTATTTCCAAAGAGGCCGAGTACACGACTACGACAGCGACGACTACGACGACTCGATTTCCGCATGGCCCCGGGGGAGCAAAGCGATTTCTTTTCTGTTCCATTTGGCCTCAGCTCAGCTACTATAAACAGACTTACACACATTTCATGTTGTTTGTTGCGCGTTGCCTCGTTTCATTTTTTTCTACTACTGCCAAAGTTGAACAAAAAGAGTGTTTATTGTGCATAGTTGTTGTCATTTTGTATATTAATCTACACATGACTAAACAATAACTACTGCATTGTCACTGTGTGCGGAACTCACTGTGTGTATGTGTGTATCTATTCATGTCTTTGCAATTTCTTAGGTTTCTTTTTGGTTGTGTGGCGTTGACACAAAAAAAAAAAAAATAAATAAATAACGTGGCAGAATATTGAAAATAAGAAAAAAAAAAAGTTACAAAAAAATAAGCCCACATGTGGTTTACATTGCGGGCAATACAATATATACAACAACAGCAACAACAACATCATCATCATCACCACCAGCATAGTTGAGTAGACTTTACTCGATACGATTCGACTTTGTATGCCATTCTATGAATACGTAACATTTGCAGATACGATACATGTACGCACTCACACGTAGATACATTGAGAGCACTTCATTTGAATTGCTGTTATCATGGGAATTCAAAGTTGTAACAGCGGTTTCCAATAAGCGACAACAACAACAACAACAATGCATTAGAGCAAATGTAGAAGAAACGCTTTGAGTGATTGGCATTCGTAGCGATCTGTCACACGATACGCTACAATGCGATACAATGTCTAATGTATCTACAATGTATTTAAAATGTATCTACGCACTGCAAATGTAATTATGTATTTTTGTATATCTTGATGTATGTTTGTGTTATCAAACGTTCGTTCGTTCGTTTTTTTTTTTTTTTGTTAAACAGACATTTTGGAAAGTCACTTATTTAATGTGCCTGACATTTGTATCAATATTAATTACATTCGTTTCATAGTTGGCAGCACGTTACTTTTGTATATTATTTTCACAGTTGTCAACGCTAGCCTGACAATATTGACAATTACTTGTGCTCATTTCTACAAAGCCACAATTTAAATATTTATACATTGTCGTGAATCTATCTTTCAAGTAAAGAAGTACAGAAAGCAGCAAAGAAACCGCTTCAATTAGACAATCATGCTTTATACGAAATTCATTTATTTCATGCAACAACAGTCATAAATTATCGATAGTTTAAATAGGTCAAATTGATCTAAGACTATTCTTTGTTTTTTTTTCTTTTTTTCTTTCTTGTCATTGTTGAATTAAGAAATTAATTGAGGCAGCTAAGAAAAGCCAATTAAGCCTCGAAGTTATTTTTAGCCACAAGACGCTAACTGAAATTAAAATGGCGCCGCATTTTATTATTATTATACAAAAAGCTTTCAAACTAACGAACACAACTTTTATCGAAGGCAAAAAATACTTCAATTAATACGAAAATAAATCATTAAAATGAGTTTCAGTAAATTGCACTTAAATCGTTGACCTGTGATTGGCGCACGTTTCAACTCTAATGTTGCAATCATTAATTCGCTATAATTAAATGAATGAAAAGTGCGCAAGTTGTCTCACTGCCGCAAAGTAATATAAACTATCTCAAGCTTATGCTTCTAACTCATTACATTAGTCTGAGCGCTTTGTTGCTTTTGCCTTTGCTTTTGCTATTGCCACGCCTTAAAACAACAGTTTTTGAAATTATTATTTGCGAACAGGAGCTGTGGGGCGTTAACGTCTGCCCTCTGCCGTCGTCTGGCGTCTGTGTTGGCGCCCGTTGTCTTGCCACACTTGAATGACGCGCATAAATTGCTAGATTAAACAACGCCTCTTCAAATATTAGAGCAAAGACATTTGTCTAGAGTTATGAGTTTTCCCGCTCGTCATTGTTGTGCGTGTTTGCAAAGCATTTAACTTTACGCAGACGTGAGGCAATTAAAAAGTTCGACAAAGTGTCCTCACACACAAACACACCACTTTGCCACATTTCACAACACACTTCATGTCAAGTTGAGTTGACTTGCGTTGCGTTGCGTTGAGTCGAGTTCCTTCGGTCGGTCGGTGAGTTGGTTGGTTGTTAGTTTTATGTATAAGGACCTCCTCAGTGCGCTTGTTAGGCGTGCAACAAAACTGAGCAGATGTCAGTTTGTCTGTGCTTTGTTGCTTTTACCGTTGTCGCTGTCGTCGCGCCTGCTGCTGTATAATTTCGGTTATAGTATCTCTAAGCACATGAAACTTTAATGCTGAAATTAAAAATCAATTCGCTCAAGGGAATATTTCAGCGTCAGCGTCAGCTTGCTCGCTCATAATATCAGCACAAGTGCGGCAAATGCTTTTTATTTTTTTCCACTGCTTGTTTTTTTTTTTATAGACGTTTCGACTAAGCCACAGGAACTTCATTTAGTTGCAAAGCTGCGCGCAAACTCAAATAAAACAATAAAATTTTCTCAGCAATTGAAAATTACTTTATGATATCAAGCGAAGGCGAAGGGTTGTTGACGATGGTCTTTCTTACTTACTTGCCTGCTTGCCACAGCTACAACGTCGCTTTAGCTGTTTAAGGCTGGGCCCTTTCTCTGATGCAGTTAAGCCCCGACTGACTTTGTTTAATGAGTTTCGTTTGTAGTTTCGTTTTATTGCCGTCATCAGAAACTCAAATGAAAAACGCCATAAACGCCGCTTGTGCATCGCCATCGTCGATAGTCGATCGTCCGTATGCCATGTACCTGCGGCTCACTGTGTGTCTCCCTTTTTGCCTTGCCATAATGGTCAATTCAACACATGCTGGCCGGCTTACTTGCCTTTCTATGCTTTGTTCTAATAGCTTATGCTCAGAACGCGTCGTGTAATAAAATCCGAGTGCCGGCATAAATCACAAGAACTTGTTAATTGCGCGCTGCGCTTCAATTTGAGTGTGGCAATGCTCAAAAGTTTTCAAACAGGTGATTTTATGTTTAACAAAACTCGCACCGTTTTATAGTTGCTTGAGTTGTTACAATATAAATCTTTATAACATTTTTGTTAGTGTTCTCCAACAAGACAATCTATTCAGTCAACAGCTTTGCTTGACGTTAATTCAGTGCCATCAATTTGCGCATTGAGTCTAAGCTGTCGCCAGCAACGGCATGACTAATAAAATAACAAAAACCGCTTTGGCTATTTTAATTTATTTTTTTTTTATTTATTGGCCAAGTGACGGCATAAAAAAAAAAATAAAAATATTACTTGTACTAAAATTCAAGCTCAAGTTACAATAAGTTATTATACTTGATATTAATTTTTGATACTATTTTTGGCCTAAAGTATCTGCCGCTTAATAACTATTTTTAACTTGTGTTAAGATACTCTCATGTATCTGGGTTAGACAACCAATTAAATATGATTAAAGTCTCTGTAACAAAATGCAAAAAAGGGTTTTGGGTATACTCGAATTTATTTGCTTTTAGCACATTTGCTGGCGCTCATCTTGATTTATGGCAGGAAGTTCTATTCTACACACACACACACGCACACGCACGCACGTACTAAAAGCAAACCATAAATGTGTATATTTTAGCCCTACACACACACACATGCATGTTCCTGCTCGGAAATTCGCATGGCAGGCGCTGCCAAAAAATGTATCTATAAATCAATAAACGAAATTTACACGCATATTTCGTGTTGCTGTCTGCAAATTTATTGGATTAGGCAAACAAGACGTAAATTGTAGTAAAAGACTACGTAGTACGTACGCAAAAGGGTGGCACAATTCACGTACGACTTCTCTGACAAATGAGTGAAAAGTGGAATTTTTATTAGAAACGAAAGTTGTTCTGCCGTGGGGTGGAAATGAAACCAATTTTGATGCGCAAAATCAACGTTCATACATTTTCGAAAATGTATGTTGATTTTATTTGAAAGAAAAAAAAAAATATGCTATTCGAGACAAGTGTGAAGCCGCAAGCATGGAGATACGAAGTTTGGGGCACACATGTATCTTTGATTCATAAAATTAATGCTTGAAAATGAAATTGAAGTTTTGAGTAGATACAAAAATAATAGGCAGGATTTATTTCTGGGCAAAGCACAAAGTTCGAATAGTCAAAAAGTATTATATAAAAATACTGTACAACTTCGCTGAACCGAAAAATAAAAGCGCAAATGCTCCAGATTACTGGATTCATAAATTTAAAAATTATTTGAACTACATCGCCAAACTGACCCTCAACTTGTTTTACTCTATATCGGTGGAAATTCAAATACAACCAACATTAGTTTCCGAATTTCGGGAACCCATCGTGTATCGATGATACCATTTATATAATTTGTACTTTACTTAAATTAAAATGTGAAGTAATAAAAAACTTACATCTTTAATAATGAAAGTTTTTAAACACCTTACGTCTTAGTGCCGTTCCTGAGCACAGCCGTGAGCTAAAAAGCTTGTTTAGTGCCAAATTTAATTGAAAAATGTCTAAAATTCTGTAAGTGCTTATAGACATACTCAATTTGCATTTTAAGCGCTCGCTCTGTTTTATTCTCATTTAGATTTACAACGTTAAATTGTGGCAAATGAACTAATTGAAGCCCATAAAATCTAGTTGAGCAAAAACAAGCAAAGCAATACAGCATAAAGAAAAATTACAATAAAATAAAAATAAAAATAAAAAAAGCTGAAAATAAATAAAGAGCGAGTACAACAGAAAGGAAGCAGCATACAAATGGTCATAAAAATCGAAATTTCCTCAATTAAATTCTACTCGAGGGCATCGTAAAACAATGTTGGAAGAAAACCATTTGACTTCAAAAGAAGTTCCTTTTCTTTTATGGGATAACATGTTCTGTTTTACGCCGCTGTCCTGTGTTCGTTTAAACAATAAACAAAAACACAAAAAGGGCAAAAGGGAAAAAGGGGAAGAGGCAAAGAAAAAGAAAGGCAGAGCAAAAAGTGTCGGGTCGAAGAAACAAAGAAATTATGCACATTAAAATAAAAAGTTTAGCATAAAAAAACATGTGGAATGCCATGAAAATGTATGTACTTACAACATATATATATTTGCGAAGGGGAGTTAAATGCTAAAGTTAGCAAAGAAGCAGCTGCCAGGCACGTACACTGTACAAATCGGTGACGTTGAAGGAACTCAGGCAATACATACATTTATGCCAATATGCCGGAATTTGGACGGAAGTCCGCCCAAAAATGAAATGTATAACAAAATTGCGAATATTTATAGCCGAGACAGAAATACTTATAAGAGACATACACACACACACATGCGCTTTAATAAAATTTCAGCATTACAAAAATAATTTGCAAATAAAATGAGTAACAACAATTTTATTCAAGGCTGTCTAACAACATAGAAGACCAAAAAAAAAAAAAACCCAAAATAAAACAGACATCGGCGAGTTGAGGACATTTTTACGATGCCGATAGCAACAAACGAGGCATCATTGTGGCAAGTGCAGCATGGCGTGAGGCAGACATGCCGAGCAGTTCGACAGAAGCCGAAGGCAACTGAACAATGGCAAGCATAAAATTTTTATGACATTCATAAAATAACACTGACTTATTACATTTTTGCGCACTCACGACGACTAGTTGGCTAAGATGAAAGCAAAAGAAATGTGTGTGTGTGTGTATCTGAGAGAGAGAGCTGCGAGGAACACTTAAAAAGGGACGGATACATGCACAGTAGTTGTTGTAGCTAAAGTTGATTTGTATCTTAGGAGTCTATTATTGCCGCTGTGCTGTGTAATGAGAAATTGAAAACTCTAATGGCACAAGTACAACGATGTACGATTGACGAGCAGCAGCACAGTGCGCGAGAGGGGGAGCAGCGGGCAGTTGTACAGCTACTGACCCACTATCAACAACTCAGGCGATGTCTCGAGACGAGTTGCGATGGCGATGGCGACAGACAACATTGGCAACATCAGACAGACAGACAGACTGACAGAGAGACATGATTTGGTAGCTGCTCTGTATATATGTATGTATCTTTCACATGGCATTCGAAGTGTTTGCCATAAAAATCCATTTAAGTACAAAGAACGGCATCGAGACAAACTGTCAGACAGTAACAAATGCAACAGCAGACAGTTAAACAGTAGCAACAACAACAACAACAACAACAACAACAACAACAACAACAACAACAACAACAACAACAACAAGAGCAACAACGTGATCGTCGTCGAAAAAGAAAAGTTGTAAAAAATGAAAATGTGTGTGCGTATTTTTAAAAAACCATAAAAAGCTCTTTAAGCTGACAATGTGCAAAGTATCTTTTAGATACTTTCTGGCTGCATTTATCGTACTGTAATGTAACAAGCACAGCAAATGTTTTTCGTGCTTGTTATCTGCGCGCATCGAAATTCGTGTTAGAACTTTTTGCGCTCATGTATTTTTCATTTCTCGTTTGTTTTTTTTTAGTTGTTTGGCCGAGAGTTGTTTTGCTGTGTGAAAAAGTCTCAGGGTCTGACTTGGTAGAACCAAAAAAAAAAAAAAGTTCTATAAAAATAATGGTCTTTCGCAAAAACAATCCCTTTCTCTGCAATTTAGTCTCATCTGCCGTTAGCTTGTTGTCTGTCTCTCGGTCCGTCTGTTGGATTTCTTTTGCCATATTTGTGCGTTGCTTCTAATCTCAAAATTTATTGTTGCCGAATTTGTATCTGTTTTTGCGTGTGCTGTGCGTGCGTGCATGTGTGCGTGTGTGCGTGTGTAATGCGACCATATATAATGCTAATAAAAACATCGATTTAACTTTAAGTTGCCCTTTGGCGCGTTGAAAAAGTTTTTATGACATTCATTTCAACCACTCAGCCATTCATTTTTTCCGTTTTCGGTAAATTTTTCGACTCTTCTCTTCAGCTTTTTGCATTCCATATAAATAAATGGCATTCCCTTTTTACTTTGTCTGTTGGAACAGATCTGTCGCCGTCGTCGTCGTTTTCTATACATGCTACTATACTCATTTTGCGTGCTTATTGACCATATACTGTTATTACCGTTATTCCCCAGACAACAACAAAAGCAACACTATACAAGGCACTGACTGAACAAGCCAGTTACAGATACAGATACATATATCTTGGCCATTTTTAGCCAAAATATTTATGTGCCAACGGCGGCGGCGTGCCATGCCTCGTTTCCTTAATTTTATGTTATTGTATATTATAAATACTTACGTTGCATGAAACTAACGTAATGCTACGTAACGTTAAAAGAAGACGCAATGCAATATAATGAAATGAAGTTCTTGTTGCGTGTTTGTGCTTTCAATTGACATGTACTACGATGACTTTGCATGCCTCACCGACTTCTTGGGGTGGCGAACTCTAACCAAAACAATAAAAACAAAATGTATTTATTTTGTACTAATGACATTTTTGCATATTTGATGAGTTCAAATGAGTTTAATTTGCATCTTTTATTGCTTTTTTTTCTAATTGTGGAAAGAATTCACTTAAACGGATATATTGAAAATTACAATGATAAATTTATGCATGAAAATTGCTTTGGCACTATGTCAATAAGCTATACACAAACATAAAGTATCTAGAATTAAATTTATACTTAAATTTAAAATAGAATATCATAAAAACCCTTAAAAAAATCGTTAAAAAAACATCCACGTTTGCATATGGCATAATAAGAGATAATGAAAGATATATAGCGCAGATTATATGAATTGACGTCGTCATGCTTAATGGACCGTAGTCATTATCTTCATGTGTTAGTTCATAAGCAATGATACGTTCGGACCTTCATCAATAAACGCGTTCTGACAATCACTTTGCTTCAAGAACAAATGAACCGTAATTAATTCATCTAAATGCTTAAGTGGCTTGGCTGCCAGTTTATCCAACCGAATGCTAGAAAATTCTAAAGGTTTATTGCCAGACGACCTTCAGACGAATGCATTTTCGCTCTTTCAAGCTGATGTTCTTTTATTTTTTGCATTTTTATTTTTTTCAATTAAATTTTCAACACATCCTTGGTATATTTGATACTTTATTTAAATGCGCAATTCGTTCTAGCACAAGTTCAACAGATAACAATAAAAACTACTATTATAGAAGTTAATACTACGTGCACATTATGTTCTTAACCAATTAAGTTACTCAAAAGACCTTAGCATTCAAGTGTCTGATGACAACGTCTGCTACATGTATATATGTGCATCAATTTATAAGAGCATCATTTCCGCTATTTTACTGTAGCAGAAAAGGGGGGCAAAAAACAGTCGTTTGCTTTAAATGCGCTTCAAGTTTATTCTGTCCATTTAATGTTCGGAAGATTAGAATCCAAACTAAGCAATATTTCCATTTAATAGGAAATTGGGACGTGCCAAGTTTGCAGATACGCAAAAACGCAGGCACAAACACAGAAACACACACTTACACACACACACAGAGACAGTATCTTTGTATCTTTTGGGATAGCCTCACGAATTCAGCTATTTGTAGAATTCCTTTGAAAACGTGTTTTGCTTCTATCTTGTTTTTTATTTTTTTTTGTATTTTATTTTTTGTTTTTTAAGTTGAGTTCCCGTTGCTGCATGTGCGCCTTCCTTTTCATATAAATTAAACCCTTGAGGCTTGCGTTTTAGCCCAAGTGAAAAACCCTTTTTGTGAAAGCAAAGTTTTTTTTTTGTTTTTTGTTTTTATGGTTTTGCTTGTTTTTTTTTGTTTTGTGCATAATTTTTTTTCGTTTATATATAAATATATATTTTTTTTTTATTTGTGGCTTTTTGTTGTGCCAATTTCTTTGTAAATACATATTGTGGTACATGGGAAGGTACCAGAAGAAGAAGCAAAGATGTTTAATGATAAAGTTCTACTTTATTGTCTTCGCTTGAATTTTTGCATGCTCTGCCGAATGAAAAAGATAGAAATTTATGTATAAAAACAAAATAATGGGGGAAAAAGGCGCTCAGCTGCGCATTAATTACGCTTTTCAGCATAAAAAATATGGTATTGTCGGTTCTTGTTGTTATTGCACAGTCAAAGTATCTGAGTATCTGAACAGAGGGTTTGGCCTGGCCTGGCTTGGTTGGGCTTCGCGGCGTCCGTTGATGGCATGAGGGCACAAAAATTGACCTTGTGTCTGATTTGCGTTTCAGTAGAGAGGAAACAAAAAAAAGTTGATTATAGAAAACAGAATTTGCGGTTTGGCAGCTTTGATCAAAATCATGTCTTTCGACTTTTGACTAACAAAAAAAGAAATTTTTTTCATTTTACTGATTATAATACAAGCAAATAACTTAATTTATGCAATTCACATGAATGGTTTTTCCATTTTGAATTGAAAGAAGTGAAAAATTAATGGTTGCCGGCAGTTGTCATTGAACCTGATGCGCATACCGGAACTACAACAGATGCAGATGCAAGGCTTTGTTGATTGTAAGAAAATAACCGGAAGCGTATAAAATGGAAATCGACAGTTTTCAAATTAACTGTCACTTGGACACACCAAAATGAAAAATAATAAAAAGAAACTATGAAAACAAAAAAAAAGAAAAAAACCAAATCAAGCGCACAAGTACATAATTTATTTCAGTCTCTCTCACATTGTTAACTTTTTTTGTCTTGCTCTAACGCCTGTGCATATGCGCACAGTGTTGCATGGAGGGTGCCCGCACCTTGTAACGAGCGCTTAAAATGCTGGCAGTTGTTTGAGCAAAGGTCGTAAACCACAAACTGATATGTCCTTTCCACCCGTCGCCATGGCACGAATTTGTGGCATTACGACTCATTAGCATGTTTTTTTTTTTTTGGTATATTTTTTTCTCTCGTGGTTTCCTATTCTATTAAAAAAAAAAAACAAAAAAATACATTTGTTATACAATATAATCGTGGAGGTTTAAAAAAATAATAAATTGTGCACTTCTGAAAGTGAAGAACAAATTTTTGTGGGAAATGTAAAGAGAATAGGCAAAAAATCATGAAGTTATTTCAAATTTGTTTGAAAAAATAATGAAATCCCTGTTGAGCTAAACTGGAGGCGAGTTGGATTTCCTTGAATGTGAGAATAAATTAATATGAAAAATATTGTAATAAGAACTGTTAAACAAACAACTAAAATTGCAGATCTTTATCCGAAGAGTGGACTGCTCGAAAAGAGTGGAATATATAATAGAATATCGTTGGGTTTTCGGCAATGAGTGCGAATATTTTACATGACGCTAGAATCTTGAAATAGTTATGAAAAATATTGTAAAAGCGAGAAAACAAAGTTGTTGGCAGATCTCTATCCAAGTAATACGATGTCCATAATGATCGCTTTGATAATATTAATATAAATCGTTGCCATTACGGCGATGAACCCAAAAATGAAACTTGCTCTCAATAGAGCAGCAGAAATTGTAAAGCGAGGAAGGAGAAGATTATCTTAATTGTCGTAGAACGCAAACCAAATTTAAATTAAAACCAATTGTTATATTAAAAAATAAAAACCCAACAATGGCTCCAAAATAACTACTAAGAAAAATAAATGAAAATTATATGGTTTTTTTATTGGTACCATAAACGCAAAAATTACACTAATGTATCCGTGGATTGTGCCGAGTAGTCCGTTTTTGCTTATAGAATCGATTTAGTAAAAGGAAATTTCAATATGAATATATCAACACTTTATTATTTTTTATCTTATTTGTCGGAGAAACGCAAACCAAAGTTAAATAAAAGCCAATTATTTTATTAAAAAAGAAAAAGCCAACAATGGCTCCAAAATAATTATTTAGAAAAATAAATGAAAATTATATGGTTTTTTTAATGGTAACATAAACGCAAAAATTACACTAATGTATCCGTGGATTGTGCCGAGTAGTCCGTTTTTGCTTATAGAATCGATTTAGTAAAAGGAAATTTCAATATGAATATATCAACACTTTATTATTTTTTATCTTATTTGTCGGAGAAACGCAAACCAAAGTTAAATAAAAGCCAATTATTTTATTAAAAAAGAAAAAGCCAACAATGGCTCCAAAATAATTATTTAGAAAAATAAATGAAAATTATATGGTTTTTTTAATGGATAAATTACAGAAATGTATCCGTGGATTGTGCCATATTGGTTCTATAAGCAAAAAGCTTATTAATAAAAGGAGATTTCAATATGAATATATTATCAACACTTTATTAATTTTAATCTTATTTGTCGTTGAAACGTAAACCAAAGTTACATAAAAGCCACAAGGAATAAATGATGGATAAGAAAAAATAAATAAAAAATATGAAATTAATAAATCAATATTTATAAAAATTTCTCTTAACAACAAACTATGGACTAGAGAATCAATACTCAGAAGATTACTATTCACCACATGAATTTAAATTTACAACAAAAAAAATTAAACTAATTATTTTCAATTACTGCCAGTTTCAGTCTTTCAAAAATAAAATATTTTATAGCTCAAATGACTGATATTTTTTGTTTTTTTAATTATTATATTAAAAAAGAAGAACCCAACAATGGCTTTAAAATAATTATTTAGAAAAATAAATGAAAATTGTATGGTTTTTTATTGGAACTATAACCGCAAACAAATATATTAATGTACCCATGGATAATCTTAAGCACTACATTTCTCTTTATTGAATCAATATTGTGTTATACGCTTGACAATTTTATTGTTAAAAAAAAACTAAAAACAAATAAATTAACTGCTTAAGTAAACTGTTTATTAAAGACCACAGTAGTTATAAGAAATAGAAGTATAAAAAAAAAAAACTATTTGTTGCAGACACTTTTTTTTATCAGAGAGAGGGAGAAATTCGTTAAACATTTCAAGAAGTTGAAAATAATCGAGACTTGGAGTTAAAGAGAACAAACAGCGAAAAATATGATTACCAATGGTTAAATAAGAATATGTCGCCAAAATTATTAAGCCCAAAAGAAACTTTTTATTTCAAAAATGATATACTATGCCCCATGATCCACTTAGTTTTCTCGTAGAAGAAGCGAAAATCTTTGACATCAAAAAAGAAAAATCTGAGTTTTAAAAACGCTTTATTTTACCAGAGAAGAAAATAAATTTGTTAAGCATTTCAAGGAGTAGAAAACAATATTGAATTGGACTTAAAGAGAACAAACAGCGAAAAATATGATTACCAATGATTGAATAAAAATATGTCGCTAAAATTATTTATTTAACTTCTTTGATTGCCAACAACCCCATAAGAAATAATAAAAGAGGGCGTAGAGCTATGGAAATTTGTATTTCAAGTTTGATTAGTTTTGTCCAATGCTACGCTTAGTTTTCTCGTAGAAGAAGCGGAAGTCTTGAATTTTGAAAAACTAAATACACATAAATAAATAAATATGATTTTTCTATTATTTTAAAGCTGTTTTTGGTTTGTTTTGTGGTCACAGCATTTTTAATTGCATTTCAAATCATTTGATTTTTGCATATAAATTATTCATTTAATAAGAAATATTTAAAATACATACATATTTTTACATATACTTTTTGCGGCTTTGAAATATTAATTAATATTCAATATTTTTTTATCTGTCAACATTTTAAATGCCATAATTATTTGCATATGTTTGGCTCAAAATTACTGCCGCACTCATTACCCGCTGCCAAATTGTCACTAGGTTCTTTTTACTTTGGCTTTGCTGGCGACTCCTTCGTCGTCCTTTGGCTGCGTTCTGTTGTTTCATTACGTAAATTATGCACAGTTGGCTGAGTGCTACACATACCAATACCAATGCCAAGCCGGCGGTCTTTCTTTGCTGCTCGTGCGCTTGATGATGCTGCTGATGATAATAATGTACGCTTATGCTGGCGACATTCATATTAAGTGCTCTCCATTTCAGTTGAATGGCACAGCAGTTGGGCAAAGAGAGAGCGTGAAGGGTCTAGACGGGCTTCCTGTGCAAATCAATTCAAGTGAATTCGGCAGTTGCGGCTTCGTTTGTCGCCTTCTTAAAAGCTGCTTTGATTTTCTTCTTTGTATTTCATTTTTTTTTTTCATCATCATTTTTATTGTTGTCCCATGTCGATATGATTTTGACATGCGCGCTGGAAATGTAATGGTTTTTTTTTTATATTTTTTTTTTTTTTAACAATGAAGCATACATGGGTTAGGCTTGGGCTTGGGCTTGCCAAGGCACTCAGCGCTGCCCTGAGGGGCCAATTATTTGCAGAAGTTCTTGCGCAAAATAGTTACCGAACAATTAATTGCGAAATTTATCATTTTCATTTTCGTTTTGGTTTTTCTTTGGGTTTTTGTTTTTGCTGTCATAGCACATTTATTACCGAGTGAACGCGCTCAGCTTGAGAAACTTTTCCGCAGTCGCAGTCGCAGTCGCGTTTGCTTTGCAAATGTTTAATCAGCTTTTGTGCAATTGTGTTCGCTTTACGCTGCGGGGTGGCAAATCGAACTGACTGGTTGCTTGGCGGCTCTCTGTATGCATGTGTGTGTGTGTGTGAGTGTTTGCAGATACTTTTCAAATACTCCAAACGGCAGCTTTTTTGTCGATTGCGTGCACATATTTGCTTCCTTTATTTTTTTTGTTTTTGTCAGACGAAAAACTCTTTTTCGTAGCAGAGAATTTCTGCTTGAGTTATTTGCGTGTTTCTTTCAAAGAAATAATCATGACAAAGCATTTACTCGGAAATCATTTAAAGTCAATTCAGCTGCCACAGTTTTTCATAGCATTCGGACATGGGCTTAGCATTTTATTGATTGCTCTTCAAATCGAAGGCCAAGTCAATTATGCAGCGAACTATGACTAATACAGCGGCGCAGCAGCCTTCGTGGAAATATGGCGAGCAACAAAAATAAATGAAATGTTTTTCGCTCATTCCTGACAATTAGTTGCATAATTCCATAGCATAAAACCGCAAAAAAAAAAACAGAGGCAAAGCAAAAAGCACAAAATTAAAAATAACTGAAATATTTGACTTCAACTCGAAAAAGGAGGAAATCGAATTAAAACAAAAAATAAAAAAAAAAAATAAAATGTATAAAACCGTAAAAGCAAAAGCAATCGAAATGAATAATTCCCAAAGGGTCTTGAGTTGTGTTGAGTCGTGGAGGCCTATTAAAAAACGTGCAACAGCAACAACGACAACGACAATAATCAAACCACCAAAAAGGCAATAACTACAATAACATGAGCGACAACAACAACAACAAATAAAGTAACTAATTTAATGCGGATGAGTAAAGCGAAAAAGAAGTTAAAAAAAAAAAAACCCAAAATGTATAAGAAAAATAAAACAACATAAGAAAATAAGATACGCTCGTTGCTTGTTTAGCTGTTTCTGCGAACTTCGTACAGATACGGTGTGTAAGATACAAAGATACATTTTAAAATACGCGCTACAAAAATGTTAAATTGCAGCAGCGTTCGTGGCAGCGACGCTCATGTTGTTGTTGCAGCAGCGCAACGACCATAAAAAGGTATTTAGCAATTTAGATTCATGTGCGCTGCTTAGGCGAAACAGTATCTTTTCGCTTCGATCTCTATGTGACTGCGGCAGAAGCTGAGACTGAGACAGCGACAGTGCCCAGAGTTTTGAGATTATGGCGGCCGCATGCCGATGAGCCATGAGGCGGTTGTGTGGCACGTATATGGGCAGCGATGGCAGTGCCTTTTGGAAAATGAATTGGACAGCAAAGTATGCGGGAACTCGTTGTCTAGAGCGTTGGCGATTCGCGATTGGCAGCAGGAGCAGAAGCAGCGACGTTGACTGACTTGAAATGGCAACAAAATGAGCCAAGGGGCACATTGCCGAACAGCCAAAGTCGATGACGACAACGATGATGACGATGATGATGATGATGACGACGTCGTCGGCATAAATTCTAAATGAAAACACATCAATCATTGGGTTAGGCATCGACTTACCTTACCTTACCTCACCTTACCTTACCTTCCGTTCTCATTCCATTTCATGTTATGTTCAGCTTGGTTCTGTGCTGTGCTGTGCTGTTTGGCGTGGCCGCATTTGTAACGCGTTCGCTGATACGACGCATCAACGGCAACAACAACAAGAACAACAACGATGGCGATAATAATAATTTCAGCTTTGCACGAACTCATTCGTAATCGCTTATTAATGCCGCTTGATTGTGTTACAATTGCCGCTGTGTCGCTGTCGTTGTGTTGTTGTTGTTGTTGCCCATATCCCTCATCACTTGTCGGCCCTTTATTCTTATGTCTGTGTGTGTGTGTGTGTGTGTGCGTGTGCACGGCCTTTAGTAACAATTGAAAAATGAAAAAAAAATACTGCCGCAGCATCGACGTCAACAACAAGTTTTTATGTCAGCTCTCCGATGGTCCTCAATTGATTTTCAATTATTCTTTCTTTATAAAAATAAAGAAAAACCCCAAAGAGGAAAGCAACGCAAACGTGATTTCGCTGTTTGATTTGGCAACTCTTAGAATTCGTTAGTCGCTCTGGGCTGATGTGCGGCCAAGTTTTTAATCAGCTTAATTGTTGAGTCTATCAAATGCATTGCCTGCGCAGAATTTCAATAAAAATTCAATAGTTACATACGTTGGTGATAGTCATATCAAATGGCTGGCTGATAGTCCCATAAAATACAGTCAAAGTGCAAAAACGCCTCATTTCGGGGCTTGTCTCCGAACATTGCACATGAACTTCTCTGGGAAATGATGTAGAAACAGAGTATTGTACTTGGTGCCATTAAATTCGTTCGGTTCTTATAGATATCCTGCTGACTGGACTAGTGACTAATGCATCTTGAAAGATACTTCTCTCACTAAGCTGACAATTGCATACAACAGAACTTCTCTATGATGAATTCGTTTAAAACTATAAAAGAATATACCAGAATTTATAGATCATCTATTTTTCGTTTTCCATGTTCTTACATTCAGAACAGATTTCTTGCTTGAGACTCTGTAGTTTTATCAGCCTTTTTTTATTGGCTTTCTAGGCTTTCAGATCCCAACTCAGCAAGTTTCTTATGTATAAGCTAATGCTCAGTTCAATCTGTATTTATTAAAGCTTTACATTAATTTCTTACATAAACTGAATTTCAAGTTTTGATCTTGAGACACCTGTGTTCTTATGCCATATGCCACATCCCAACCAAATGAGGGATTAATAGTTCAGCGCATGTAAAATGCATAAAGACTGGCAAAATTGTTGGAGTCTTCTTGCGCCATTGTCTTCTATCAGATATAACTTTTTGAAAGGCTCAACAATTTTTTTTATATATATACTATAAATATCCGAATGGTTTATATGAGTTTATATAAGTTCGTTGTAGAGCAGCTCGTCTATATAAAGACAGACACAGTCTTATTTTCAAATTGCTTGAGGCCGCCTATTGTTACGGAGCATATAATCATTATACTTAATACATGTTTGCTGCTTATCGAACATTATTGATTTATAAACTAATGTGTATTGTAGAACTCACTTATTGTTGTTGTTGTTGGGTGTTTTTTGTTTGAAGTATTGTACAAGTTGCGCATCGCTTCGGTACTCTAATAAATTATAGTGAATTTAATAGCCCACACAATATTTATTATTGCTTTAAAGTGCAATAAAAGCAATTGGGAATCGACAATTATTGTTCTGCTGTGCTGTGCTGTTCTCTGCTCTGCTCTGCTGTGCTGTGCTGTAATGCATGCTCATGTGCTTCAATTACAAATACTTTTCAACGAATTCCCCCGTGGCAGCGCGCAACTCAATTCATTGTCGGGCAAATGTTGTCGTCGACGCCCCCCTGCCGCTGTCTCAGCCGCATCCTGCTACGGACGATGATGATGACGCCTTCTGCTCGTCCCACTAAGCATTAAGTGCAAAATTTCAGAGCGCTGTGAGTCTGTGAGACTCTCATTAAATGCCAGAAATGTGAGGCACTTATTTTTTCTCGTTTTTTTTTTAGTTTTTTTTTTTTTTTTAGTATTTCTGCTTGCCATGCCATAAGGAGACTCAAATTACTGTTATTAAAAACGCGCCAAGTACAGCAAAAAAATGTTAATAAGAAAAAAAAGCAAAGAAACCGAAATATTTAAGGAAAAAAAAAAAATAAGAAGCAGCAGAAGCGAAGAGATCGCTAAGCTGTGTTGAGTCGTGTTGAGCAGATACAGATACAAATGCGGATACAGCCGGGCCCAAGTGCAAGGCAGCGCATTAGCAGCCAGCGGCAGGCAAATACGGCAAAAAAGATTAAGCAACAACAACAACAGCAACAACAACAACAGATGAGACTCGACTCATTGCTTGTGTTATTTGTGAAAGGGGTGCGGATTTAATTCATTTTTTATTGTTCATATCTGCAGTTTTTTTTCTATGGAAGCGTTGTGTTTTTTTTTTTTTTTATTTAAGCCATTGCTGTGGCAAGGTGAGGTTGCTGCTTTAGTGGCGTGAATATATCAAATTGCTCTACATGCGCGCAATAATATGTTGCAGGTCACACCTGCCACATGAAATGACAGCAAGCGGCGGCAGCGCTGAGATAATGTGCAGATATTTTCAACTAGACTGCCTTGCCAGAAAGATACACACACACACACACACACACACTACACGGTGCTTATAAATGTACGACATTATCGTCATCGTTGTTGTTGTTGTAGCTGTAGTAGTTGTTGTTGGCACACACCAACGGCAGCAGTGTGCCAACTAAATATGTATCTGCGAGGTTAAGGGATTATGCAAGTAACGCAAGTTGCTCCTTTCGCTCGACAGTCGACAATCGACGGTTCGACGGTTTGCCTTGCCTTGCCTTGCCTTGCCTTAACATTCACTGTTTCATGCTTCATGTCACGCTATAATTTAGCATAAATTGTCTGTTGTCGAGATTAATGTATCTAATGACCTGATTTGCTGATTTACTGTAATTTCAAGCTCATAGATACTTTATCTCTGTATGGCCCCGCTGTACCTGCTGTGCTAAGCACAATGTATCGATGCATGTTGGACGACACAGGCAAACGTTCTTTGACCGAACATAGATACATAGTCAATGAAGCGTATGCAAGTGTCTAGTTATGCCCAGCAAAGTTGTATAGAAGGGAAATATACGACGAAAAAAAAAAGTGCTTTTGATAGTTTGTATTTCCAGGAAGTACACTAAAGATACATTCACTTCAGATACAGCATACTTTGTATCTAATGGCACGCTGCAGCAGCCAGACCAGGCCAGGCCAGTTTACACTCTACCAAGAGTAAACGGCAACGACAACGACGAGATACTTAGATATTTTTGTGCTAAATCTGTGCTTGTGCATAGACTGCCTAACTGACTGACTGACTGACTAGATGACTGACAGACAGACTGAATTGTTGGCCGGCCGGTTAGCTGACTTTCTGTGCGGATCGTTTTTAGAAGTTTCGGCGCACAAAACAAAAACAATTGGCACGAAAGAAGGTTTGTGGCAGCAACAAAAAAAAAAAAAAGAAATGTTACTCTGGCGGAAATGAATTCGCAGTCATTAATCATGTTCCCAATAGGATTTCGCTGCAGCAGTTCGAGTTTTATAAAGTGCTGCCTGGCGAGTGCGACGCAGCACACAACAGCGTGACATGGCAAGGCGACGAGGCAAACTATGAAGCCGCACAATTTAATCCCTAACACACACACACACACACACACACACACATACACACTGTCCTTCACAACATTTCGTGTTTTTGCCGCTCAGTAATCGCACAAACGGTCAGAGACCATCACCATCAACATCACCAACATCATCGTCATAGGCAACCGCCCTGCTCAGCCGGCTCGTTTTACCAACAACAACAACAACACCTTAAACAAAATCCCTAGAAAATCGTCATACAAAAGAAGAGGGCTTTAAATTTGTTAGTTTGCGCCTCGTGTTCATGCCTACTCGCTCACTCTCACACGCTTGCCGGCATTCGCGCATTCGTGCATCGCAACTCACTTCCAAGTTTTTTGGTATTTAATTAAAATTTATTCGCACGTTTTCATGCCCGTTTTCCATTATTGCGCAGATACACTTTTATTTTATTGTCTGACGTTTGTTGTTGGGCGATTTCGGTTGGATTTCATGCAATTTAAAACGTTTAGAAATCGTTTTTTGTTTTTTTTTTTTTCAAGTCATTTGATTTTCCGGCTTCCTGAGATTTTCAAATTGCATTCGTTTGAAAGATTTCAAGAACTCTCGCAGGGAAAAAAATAATTGTATATATTTTGCAAATTTTAAGAAATTCATTAATTGAAATTAATGACTTTTAATTAGTAGAATGACGTGCAAGTTTGAAGTGCTTACAGTGGAAAGGGCGACGGTTGTTGCCGACACAATAATTTATAAGCATGTCATACAAACAATCTTGATACATGTGCAGAAGTAACTGCTTAGTAAATTATAAACAATTTGTTTATTTAAATAAAATATTTTAATTTAACACATATTTAATAAAAAAGCTTACACAATTTAAAGGCTTTAGTAATTAAGCTATAGGGTATCACATCAATGCGAGCACGAGTGAGAGAGCGCCATTTACGATTTTTGCCGAAAAGCGTACACACCTCCAAAATGTGAATGTGTGTGTGTGTTTGCGTCTGTGAATGATGCTTTTAACAGCTGATTTGTTATCAGCAGCAGTAGCAGCTGAATGCAAAGAGCATAAAGTGGTGAGAGCTTTTTCTGTACGGAGCGCACGTGTTTATTTGATTGCATGAGTGTGAGTGTGCGTGTGTGTGCGAGAGTGTTTAAAAAATGCAGAGCGCAATGCTGAGCACATTGTTTGAAGTGTTTTTGTGTGTTTTTAGAGCAGGGAACGACGGCGGGTACATGTCTGTAACCGCGGCTGCTGCTCTGGCAACGACCTTCCTTATTTATTACAATGTGTGTAATGTTCTTTGTATGTGTCAAATGACACTCATGCACTCATTCGGTCGGGTAGAGTGAACGGGGGCACCGTTAGCTTAAATCGCTTAGTTTTTAGTGCAGAAATTCGTCTGCAGCATTTAAGCTGGAATCGTTTGCTTTTGTTGTTGGCTGTGATATTTTTTATGGGTAATTTTATACCTTTTTCGCTGCCGCTAGCGCTGTCGCCGTCTCTGCCACTGTTGTTGGCAGTCGTCGCCTGCTTTTGAGCATGAAATGCGCTCAATGCGCAGTTTCCGTATGGCTCGGTTCGATATTAGTTTCATGGTTTTCTTTTTAATGCCGCACCTTGTAATTTTGTTGCTTTTACGATTGCTGACACTTCCACTACAGTTGTTGTTGTTGCTGTTGCTGACAGCAGTTATTTTGTCTTCTATTTTTTCTTAATTTTCATGTCTCGTTCCCATTGAAATGCGGAACAGCTGTTAACTGTTTTTCTTATTTCACATTTACATATATATTAATTTGCTGCTTTATGGCTTCCTTGGAAATAATAGAATGTATTATAGTTTACACAAAATTACGGTTGTTGTTCTATGCATGTAACAATAAAATTTGTATTAAAATCTAATAAATGTAGTGTAGAAAAGTTCCTAAAGACATGCTACTACAGGTAGAGTAAAAGTTGAGATTTTCCACAAATTTTAAAATATGAATTTGACTTTAAACTTTATTGACATTTGGCAAAGATAATTTTTAATTCGCTCTAATTGCATTTCAAACAATACAAAAAAACATAAGAAACTACAAGCAGAAGAGTTGCATGACACTTCCCATGATATTTGCAAGAATCTATCTGATTAATAATAATTAAAATAAAAAAATTAATAGTAATAAGCAATATTATAATTCAAGAGAGGAAGAATCTTAGCGAGCAAAAATAAATCAAAACTAAAATTATGTGCAATATTCTGGAAAGTAACACAAGAAGGAAAAAATTCCTAAAATAAATAATAATTACAATCGCAAAATAGAAAAACAAGACTTTTTTGAACTTTCAAAATAAATAAAATTGTGAAAAAAAAATTCGAATTCTTGAATGAGAACAATTTTAAGATTTATTTTTGATTAAAAAAATATTTCCTTTTAAACGAAAAATATTGCAATTGTGCTTTAAAAGAAAATCATTTAAATAACGAATCAATTGAAATAATTTTTTTTAATAAAATAAATTTTTTTTAATGCCAGGAAGTTGCTTCAAATCAATTTCTGCTTAAATTACGCCAAAAAATCATCAAATCTCCATTAAAACGAATCAAAATTGCAAATAAATTAAACCGAAAAAAATAAGTTGTCTGCAAGCCCGAAATTACAACAACAAAAACAGCAACAAAATTGGTGAGTGAATTACAAAGCAAGAGAGGAGCTTTACTCACATAAAAACCAAACAAAAGTGACAGCACCTCGCTCACACACACTGTCAAATAAGACACGAGTTAGGGAGAGACATTTTACACACACACATGAGAGTACCGGAAAAGTCGCACGCACACACAAAACACAATTTGCTCATGAATTCACATTACAAAATCGACTGTGCGCGTGTGTGTGTGACCTAACTAAGCAATATATTGCATCAAATGTAAAGATGGCCGCCGCCGCAGTTTGCTTTGCGTCTGTAAAATCAATTTAGAGAGACTCGCTCACAAAGTAGTAGAAAGAAAACCTTATGGCGTTGAATGCAATTGGCTTAGCCAGAGCAAAAACAACATTCTACTTTACTGAGAGAGAGAGAGCGAAAAACGGAAATGTCAAAATCAGCTGTTTCAGCTCAGCAGGTAAACCGAACAGCCGAGCGTGCGAGCGATGAACTAACGGTGGCAAGCACACACACACACACTTTAGGCCTAATACAGTCGCTTGTGAGAGTTCAAATCGTGTGGACGACAATTCTCAAAGCAAACGCAACTGAAGCTAAAGTGTACGCGAAACGTTAATTATTAAAAATAAACGTGCGTTGCGTAGCCAAAATAACAGCTGTAAAACAGAAAACGTTAAACTTATAAACAATTGCTTGTGTGTTATTAAAAATCGCATTTTAACTTGTGCAAAGTGTTTTTGTGAAAACAGCACTAAACTACACACACACACACAAACAATACGTGCTAAACATAATAAATAGCAACAACAAATTTGTGCCAATACACAAAACAGTAAAAAGTGCTAAACATAAAAAAAAACCAAACTACAGCAAAGCAACAAAGTCGCTGTGCACAGTGTACGCGAAAGCAAACAGACAGGAAAAAAAAAACAGTTACAGAACATATAACAAAACGAAAAAGAAAAAACCAATTTACAACACGCCAACAATCGGCAAACGAAACAGCTGTTCGTACAGCTGCTCTCGCACTTCAGCGCGCTCTCTCACGACGCTACAGCGCTGCTACGTTCTCTCGCTGCTTGCGAGCAGTCGCGCTCGCGCTTACATATACATAAGCAACGTTTCGCTTCCAAAGTCCTCTCTTTTCTTCACCTCTGCGTGGACACTTTTGCGTCAAAGACGCCGCTTTTGGCTCACTTGTGTTTCAAGCGAGTAAATTTTCGGTCAAATTGCACTCGTGCGTTGGAACGTTAAAAAGTGGTCTAGCGTATGTTTCGTTGATGCTGTCTGGTGCATGAGTTAGAAGAGAGTAAGAAGAGCGGTATAAAACACAATATCGCCTCATTTTGAGTGTCATTCGGTCAAATTTCACTCGTGCGTTAGGACGTCGCTAGGAACGTTAACATATTCCAACATCACTATTAGACGGCAACGGACATAAAACGCGGAACAAAAACCGAAAGAGACTTGCTTGTAACTGTAAAAAAAAAGCAACAACAAAAAAAGAGAACAGCCCTTGAAAAAAGAATACAAAAAATAAAAAACAACTGTATATTAAATTGTTAAAAAAAGACTGAGTTATTTTTTTTAATATCGTAAAGAACATAAATTGCAGTTAAAAAAACACTTTTCTCTTGCATAAACGAAGACTGATTAACACTAAAACAACAAAATAAACATAAAACATTAAAACAAAAAGTTAAACGGTTTAAATATACGCGTATAAAATAAACAAAAAAAGAAAAAAAAAACAAAAGCATACGGGTTCGTTAAAATAGCAATTAAAGTAAATATTTAAATGAATAAATTCCGCTACTACCTGCATAACTAAAACATATAAATAACGAATTATAACTAAAGAAAAAAAAAAACAAAAATTCAAATACATATGGATTAAGGTTCCTGCTTTATTACAACAACAACAAAATCAACAAACGACGCCACATCTACTGGATTATACACAACAACAACAACAACATTTTGGATTACCAGTGCCAATTTTTTAAAGTGTAACAAACAAAAAAAGAAAAAAGAAAAGAAGCATAAAACATACAAAAGAAATTATAAAATAGCATAAAAAGCAAAGAAGAAAAAATTAGTGTTGCAAAGTGTGCAAAAAATAGCAAAAATCAAATGCATTAAAATGATATGAAAGAAATCATTGCAAAGATATTGAAATAATTGTGTTCCAAAGCGACACTCAACGAGGTCGCACAATTCCTCCAACCCCTTCAAACCACCGCACGTTTGTATCGTAACAAAACAAAACACATACATACATACATACGAAAAACACATAAGACGCCGACATAGAAGCGACAACAAAAACAACAACAACAAGTACACCATGACTATGGCAGCTTGTTACGCGAATTATGACATGTCCACACTTTCGCATGGCATGTCCGCGGCAGCTGTGGCGGCTTTGCATCAACAACAGCAGCAACAACAACAGCAACAACAACAGCAGCAACAACAACAGCAGCAACAACAACAGCAGCAGCAACAACACCATCATCAACAACAGCAGCAGCAACAGCAACACATGTATCAACAACATGCTGCCGCTGCCGCGCATCAACAACAATTGTTGCAACAACAACAGCAGCGCCATCATCACCAGCAGCAGCAACAACAACAACAGCAGCAACAACAACAACAGTCAACAGCTTCGGCACGTCATACGAATGCACAACATTCTGTTGCCGTTGCCGCTGCTGCTGCCGCCGCCGCTGCCGCTGCAAGCCTCTCACAACACACACAACAACAACAACAGCAGCAACAACATCAACAACAACAACAACAGCACTCCGCCAATGTGACATCGGTATCGGCTGCGCATGCAGCGGCGGCGGCGGTCAACAGCAATTCGGTCGCCGCCGCTGCCGCTGCAGTCAGTCAATCGAACCGCTCAGTCATCTCGGCCGTTGCCGCTGCTGCTGCCACAGCTGCGGCCGCCGTCGCCGCCACACCACAGAAAGACTATAGCATTCCATTGCATGTCGATTGCAGCGTCGAATACGAGCTGCCCAATCAGCCAAAGCCACCCGCCGGTCAGCGCGTCGAGCCGCTGCTCATGATACATCCATGCTACTTCCGCAAAATGGAATCACAGCGACGCAGTCCCTTTGTGAACAACATGCATGCGACGGCGCGCAGCGTGGCCAATGCCTCGGTCAGCTCCTCGGCAGCGGTTGCCTCAACGATGGCGGCTGTGTCGACGACAGCGGCCAGCGGCGCACGTCGTGCCTCACGTCAAACTCAGGTCATACAGCAACACCAAACACAGACGCGACAACAGCAGCAGCAGCAACAACAACAACAGCAGCAGCAAGTGGCGCAGTATCAGCTGCAACAGCAACAACAACAGCAACAGTCTAGCCAACAACATAGATCAAGTGGCACGACTGCGGCGCAGCAGCAACAAATGTCACAAATGTCGCAGCAAGCGCATTATCCGGTGCAGCAGCAGCAGCAGCAACAACCGCAGTCGGCACATCATCATACATCTAGTCTGGAGCATGCGAGTGTTGTGCGACGCGTTGTGCAGCAGCAGCAACAGCAACAACAACAACACCACAGCCAACACCAACAACAGCAGCAGCAGCAACAACGCAGCAACCAAAGCCGTTTAAGCCAAAGTCAAACCAACAACAACAACAATAACAACAACAACGCCAACACCTCCTCCGCCTCAACCGCCGCCGCAGTCGCCACCGCGCAGTGGGATCAATTGGCCGCTGCCGCCATTGCTGCACGCACCGCCATGACGCCTGCCGCGCATGCCGCACATGCCGCACAAATGCTCGCCGCCGCGCCACAAACGCTCTACGGCAGCACCGGCGGCGGTGGCAACGCCAGCAAGTCACACTCGACCGGCAAACGTGATGCCATGATCTCCGGCGGCGGCATCTATGGCAATAGCAACGGCAGCAGCGGCAGCAACAATGCCGCCGCCGCCAAGCACAGCCAACAGACGCAACATTGCCTCCCCGTGGGCGTGGCTGCGCTTTGGGATCCGACGGTAATACCGATGGCAACAGTTCCTAGTAATTATCAGGCCGGTCCTGACGCCACCACGCCGATACGCGCCGCTGCCGCACACGTGGCGGCCACCGATAAGCTGACCGGCAAATATCGCCAATATTTGCGCACACAACGCATGCATCCCTACTTGGCGGCCACGAATCTCTCGGCCAGCAATCTCGGTCAAACGTTTCCGCAATTCACAACGGCGACGGCAGCAGCGGCGGCGGCAGCGGTTGCGGCGACGCCAACATTCCAGCATCTGCAGCAAATCTCCTGCTACAATGTGTGATCCACGACTGCAGCAGCAACAACAACGATGCCAGGCACAGCAACGCCAACAACAAAGACATCGACAATGACGTTGACGCTGACGCCAACTGAGGCGCCGACAAGGACAGCAACAACAACAACAATAATAGATACTACATCAACAACAGCAAAGGCGGTTTTACTAAGTAAACGGCAAAAATGCGCATTTTCAACATAAAAATTAAATAAATTATTATTTCATAAAAATAATAATAGAAAAAAATATTTCTATGAAAATTGAAAGCATAAAATTTAATAATTAATTTGAATGCGCTTTCAAATAATGTTAAATTGAAAGCAAATTGAAAATGTTGCAAAAAAAATAATGTTGATTGACAACAAGACGATAACGTTAATGATAATGAAGATAATGATGATGATGAACGAAGTAATTCTGAAAAGTAATTCTATGTAGTATATTTAAAACAACAACAAAAAAATGCAAACTATTGTAGTGATATTTGTTATAAAATAATTTAGTAATTAATTTATAAATTAAAACAAGAAAATTCAAATGAAAGATAAATCATGCAATTAAACTATGCAAGCAAATGAAATGAAAATGAGCAGTTAATTATGCTAAAGAAAGCAAGAAAGCAAGCAAGAAGGAGCAAAAAGAAGCCAGAAAGTTGAAATTAAATTAAAAATGAAAAATGAAAAAAAACAAAAAATTGAATAAAATATTCAAAATTATGCAGAAAATATTTTGAAAAAAACCAAATAGAATTTCTGTGTTTTTATATTTCATAAATCAAAACAAATATATATATATATATAAAATAATAATTAACAAAAATGCAAACAACAAATATAATTATTATTGAAAAGAAAAAGCAAAAAAAAAATTGAAACGTTTAAAACAAAAACAAAAATTTAGCCGCAACTATGAAGAAGTGTCAAAACGCCAAAAGAAAAACAATAACAAAAATATGCTAATTAGCAAACAATGCAAAGTGTGTCCCACGGCAAACTATATATATATATATATATATGTGCATGTGTATATGTGTCTGTGTGTGTGTGTGTGTGTGTAACGCTAAGAGTTTGCCGTCGGCAATGGCAAAGTCAATTTTCACATATTTCAACGCGAGTCAAACAAAAACTAAAATAATTAATTAATTTTAATTTTTTTTTTTCAGTGTAATTTCACTGCAAAGTAATTTCTGCTTTTATGCAATTTCGTTGTTAATTTTATCGCATTTGTGAGACGCAAACTCGTTGCCAATAAACCGCACACAAAAAGCCAACACGACGACCCCAACAGCAGCGGTGCGCGTGGGGCGCCCCTCAGCGTAAATGACATTAACACATTATTTTGAAAGTGCTTTGATTTTATTTATTTACTTTGTGCTTTTGTTTTTGTATTTGTGCGTTCATTTGTTCATTTGTTCGTTTGTTCGTTCTTTGGTTCATTTAATTTCGTTGTTGATTATTTTGTGCGCTGCCATGATTGATTGCTGTCATTGATGGAAGACTTGCGACATTTGCTGCGAAGGCAACCAACAACCCCACAGTCGCTCAATCGATAAACACACACACACACATACATATATATATATATATATAAATATATAAAACACAACTTCTTCAGTTGCCGCAAAAGTCAGGAACATTTTCAAGATTTTTCACAATTTTTCGTTTTCTTTGTTGATTTTTTTTCGCTTTGTTTATTGAAGATTTCAAATTGGATAAACTTGTATCTCGACGCATGCGCAGTTGCATTGGGCATGTCATGTGCGGGTGTCATCTTCAACGTCGATTTTTGTAGGATTTCACACAAATAAGATTTCTGGTTTTGTTTTTGTTTTTGTGCGATTTTTATTACAAATTGTAATGAATGAAACATGGCTTTTGTTCAACACTCAAATGCAATTAAAGTCACTGAAAAGTCTATAAAATCGGCGTAATTTTATTGACTTGTTGTTGTCGTTTGGTTAGTGAGGTCGTGCTCAGACAATGTGGCATTTAAAAGTTGCTTAAATTAGTGTAGCCACTTAAATATTTGTTTTGTTGTTTTGTTGCTTTACAAATTGTATAGAATTCCGTTTCATTGTAGAACACTACATTGAAATTTTGTGAAAAATAATTAACATTTTCGAGAAATCCTAACGGAAATCACTCATTTCTGAATTTTAAAACGGATCCTACGATTTTGTTCTCATTTATAGCGCAAAACAGTAGTTTATAAGTTTATAAATTTTATTATACAAAATAAGACACAACTTGAAATTCGAATTTCGTTCGTATAAACAATGTAGTATGCCTACTTTTTAAGCAACCACTGTACTTGTATTGGCGCTTCCTTTCTTTCTTTTCCTGTTTAAGCCGCTCTATAACACAATCTCACTAATTGTTCTATGCTTACTTAAAATCGCCAATTTATGAGCTCTTTCAAAAACGTTCTATTTATGCTTTGCTCTCCGAACTTTTCTTTAACCAATTTTCAGAATTTTTTCATATCATATGTTTTTATTGTTTTTCACGTCAAAATAAATCTCATAAATCGCTTGAGCCCCAGCAAGTAATTCGAAACAGTTAAAAGATACGAAACAACTTCATTTGAAATGAGTTTTTTTTTTTGTTGAACTTCTCACTGCCAAAACTCAGTAAAAAATTTATGAATCCATGAATTCCAAACAAGTAATTTCTTTCTTTTTTTTTGTTATTTTTTTTTCATTTTTATTTTTATTTACTTATGAAGAAAGTAAATTATCAAATTTATGTTTGAAGAAACCGGTTCTCGCTCGTTGCATGGCTAATAATTTCAAGATTTTTCTGAAATGAATTAAACTTTTGCCTTCTCAATATGAATGACTTCCTGTCACTGCGCGATTTGAAAATTACTCAATTATCGCACACACGGTTTGCAATCGTTCAGACATATATATGTAAATGACTCGCATTGAGTTACAGATACAATTGCCATGATTCATGTTAATTTCACGTTTAAAATTTCCGTCTGTGTAAATTATTATTTCACAGAAAAGCTTCTTAATGCGTGAAAATAATGAAATAAAAAAAAAAAATACAACAGACAAAATATGTCATGTTTGCATAACTGATTAAGAAAGTCCAAGGAGCGAAATTTCACATTTTGCCAGCAACAACAACAACGACAAACACAAACGACGAAAGATGAAATCATTTTTGTTTAAATAAAACTTAAAATAAATATGAGGTAGAAAATTAATGCCGAAATGCCGAAACAAGTCTTAAGACCATTAACGAAGCCAATTTGGCAAAAAGGCGCGGCGGCATTATTGATTTCGATTTATAAATTTCAAACAACAACAACAACACTTCTTGGACTTTGCATTGCAAGAAAAATCATAATGAAATTTATTTTTACATTAAAATAAAATTGAAATTTCTTTGTATGTTCAATTGAGCTCGATCTTTAATATATACAGTCTGGTAATCTGGAACTACTTTCGTTATTGTATCAATCAACTTATTGGACCGCAAAAAGTTAGAATAGAACTTTAATGGGTTGTCAATTTTTTCATTTATTTTATAATTCATATCCTAAAAAGTGCTTATGATATAAGCGTTCGAATCTCTGGAACTTACGGCTTATTTGTTATTATATTTTGTTTTATTTTACATTAAAATATTAAACATTTTCTCAGCGTTGCCAAGTGACATATTTCTTTATAAATTTAATTATTATTTATTGCTCCATTATTATTATTAATAATAATTCGTATGCCAACTGTGCATTACACAAGATTCAATACAAAAAAAAAACAGGCAACGCGTCAGATTAGCAACATTTAAGTATGTCTGGCCTGTCCGGCCTCGTTGGCTCCGATTGTGTGGCTTGGCTCCGTGTGTTTGCGTCTGGTCGGGGCTGCTTTTGTGGGTCGTCGCTGTGATTGGCCTATCGCGGCTTTTGTCACTTTGTGTTTGACAGTTGGCGCTCTCTAATCGAAATTATTGTTATTGCTATTTTCATTGTCAGCTGACAATTATGAATTGCTCTTTGATTGTCTGTGCCTGTGTGTGTGTGTGTGTCTGTTTGTTAATCAGCAAATGTTCTATAGCGCACATTATCTACGCAGGCGCTTATTTTAGTTTGAGTTTTCCGCGAAAAGAAATTTTAACTGAAGTGATTTTCAAGTGTTTTGCGCACACTTGAAAAATCATGTGAAAGTTCTTTTTGATTTGAAATATTTTCAAACACAAAAGTGCTTCTGATTTGACAAAAGTACAAAAAATACAAAAAAAATTAGTTCCGTACGACATGAGCAACAACAACGAACACAAATAACAAACGGTAACAAACGAAACGTTAGTTTTATTTGTTGTTGTTTTTTGTTCGCAAAACTAACGCAAATTCGCTTCAAAAGAAATTACAATAAAAATTGCGTAAACTCTTTGATTTGTTAACACTTTGAATTTCAATAAAAACGAAAACAAGAATCTTTAAGAAAAAAAAACAATAATAAAAAATAATCAAAAACAACAACAACAACAAGCAACAACAAACATGCAAAGCATGCTGATTAAGTCAACAAATAAAATGAAATATTTACGCGCACTCATAAAAATAAACTAATAAAAAGAAATATTAAATATTAAATGCCGCAATCATGAAATGCCAACAACAACAACAAACAACAACAACAACTATAAGCAGCAGCAGAAATATGCCAAATATTCAATGAGACGATTTTGTTTTTATATACAAATTAAATGAAATAAAATAAATGATGCAAAGCTTTTAACACACACACACACAGCGCAGCATGATGAAGACGAAACAGTAGAAGAAGAAGAAGCACATGAGTAGGCAGCAAAAATAGAAAGAAAGAAGAAGGCGCGAAATAATAAAAACTCATGTAATAAACATAAAAATTAAAGCACTTTTGAAATCTATGCGCGGAAATTGTACAATAATAACAGCAACAACAACAACAAAAACAATTACAACAACAATGAGAGCAAACAAAATCGACGAGACGCTCAACAAGACAAGTAAAAACATAAAATTCGTTTTTATTATTATAGTTTCGAATAGTCTGAAAAAGTGTCGGACAACATGATCGGCAAGACGGACAACAAGACGGACAACAAGACATTCAAATTGCGATAAAGTTAAATCAAAGACGCACAGACAGCGAACTGTGGGACGAACAGAAACAAGTTTGTTGTTTTTTTTTCGCCGCTTTAATTATCGCTGTATTATTTATGTTTGTTGTTGTTGTTGCTTTGATTTTAGAAATATATTAATTTACAACATTTTTTTTTCATTCGATTTGGGTTTTTTTTTTTTTTTGGGTCAAAGCGACTTAACAATTATCAAGCATAAAAGATAATGAAGTTAAACAAATTGAGCGCAAAATGTTCATTAATTTTAATTTCATATTTAATTGGATTTTGTTTGTCAGCACAATTGAAACTTTGTTTGAGTGTAACTCAAGTGCAGTAATACGCTTTGAATTGTTCTCAAACATAATTCCATTGAGCAACAAGTCTGTTGGTTTGTGTCTTAGCTAAGGCTCTATTAACACTTAAGCCATCACTTGTGTAATTACATGCGCTTATGTGTTAAAGCGCACGCACAACACATGCGACCTTTGCGCAATGTACGAAATCAAGTAGTCAACATTAAACTGTTTTATGTGCCGTGTGCCTGAACGTAACATAGGGCTATTTAAAGTGTCATAATTGCAATTGTGACGCTGTTCTTGTTCTAACTGATACATTAACACAAAGTATGAACATTTGTTTGCAATAAATGAAATTTTGTAAATTTTTTACCTTCACTTATCAACGTTAATAACAATGGTCAGCATTTAGGCCAAGTGTTTAGTAACATGATTTGTGGCAAGACACAAAAACATACTTTGTGTGTAGCAACAAATACAATGTGAATCATTAAAACACACACACACACACACACACAAATGCTTCTAAACACGCTTTCGCTCGACTTAATTGCCGCCTACTTTTGGCTAGAGTTATGCATGCCGGCAACAAATGTACGAAACAACAATGTGGCCAAGACAAGACACGCCCACTAGAGCAGCCTTCGTGCAACATGCTCATTTATGCGCCCACTTTTGACGCTGTTGTTGTCGTTGTTGTTGTTGTTGCACATTATGACTTAATGCGAAATGTTTTAATTAATTAAAATGTTGCCGTTGCAAAGCTGATTTCACATTTAATTATTTATTTTCTTTCATTTTATTATTTATTATTATTTTTTATTTGGTTTTGTTTTTTTTTTGTTAGTTGGTTTCATTTCATTTCATTCATTCATTCATACATTCTTGTTTGATATTTTTAGCCACGCAAACTGATAATCGCATGTGTATTTTGTTGTTGTTGCCTTTTTTATGGTTTATTTATGTTTCGAACACAAAATAAATGAACAAGCATAAAATAAATAAATATGCATAAATGAAACTGGCAACAAGAGCGCGACTCGAATTAATTAAGTAGCCAAAAAGTTCAAGAGACAAAAAAATAACAAAAAAAAAAAGAAGTAAAAACATAAAAATTCACAAAAAAAAAGACTAAGAAAAAAATAAACGAATTAACATAATTATGCATAAATATGTATATGACTAATAGGCAACAAATACAAACACATACATATACACATGTGTTGTATACATATGCACAACAATGTGCCGATATAATCAGCTTTATAATATTAATTAAATACAATAATTGATTAATGCATAAAAAATGCGAACAAGCAAAAATGCGTAGAAAAGAAGACGCGAAACTCAAGAAATAAATAATAAATTAATAGGCAAAATTTAGGCACTGATTAACAAAATTAATGACAACAAAAAGAAGCATATTTAAGCCATAACAAAAGGCCACAACAACAAACAAATACTCAGTAGAAAAAGCATGAAGGCAAAAAGAAATATGTATGTTTTAAATGTTTGAGCAAATCAACTTATGAAAGTTAATTTGCTCGAACTCATTTGCAACTCATTTCACAATTCGAAGCGTACATAAATATATAATTCATACCACACGTTGCACTTAACACTCAACGGACTGGCTGCCAAATGATTACAGTGACGCACACAATATTTACTTATATATATATATATATAATTAATACAACAATCGAAAGACACAACTTTGCCTGTTAAGTGTCATTTTTTTTCTGAAGCAGGCCTATGTTACCTAGAATTACATCAAACATGCGTTAGTCTAGCGCGCGCATTCAAGAACAAGGCGTGCCAGCTAGATCAACGTATGTTAAGTGTGTCCGTGTGCAACATAAGTGTATATCATATTAGAAACGCTGTTTTTGGACATTTTTTTAAATTTTTTCATGTTTAACTGCCTGAAACGTGCTTTGACTGCCTTAAGATACTTTAGCGCAATGCCGGCACTTAATAAAAAATAACAAACAAATTAATTTAAACTTTTTTATGCTTTCGAGAATTGAAACTAAGTTGTCTTGACTCATAAATCAGTGGAAAAAAACTTAAAAATTAAAAGAAAACAAAAAATTATGCCAAAAATTGTATTTGCATGTGGTGCGGGTGGCCTGCAATGCAATTGATTTATTTCAAGCACTGATAAAATTAAAAAAAAGAGAAAAAATATTTATTAACTTAAGATCAAATGTCAGCGACAACAATTTTCAATTCTTTGCTTCAACTATTTTAGCTCACTACTTGACTTTTAGTACTCTTCTTTGCTCTGCTCGATGCTTCACTTATGTATCTATCTTTCAACACACAGACACACGTCTCAGCGCTTTGCATTGCACTAAAGCACTTTGACTTACCTACTTTCAAAACACTGAACAACATAAACTTACGTTTAACCTTTGCATTTTGAAGGCGTAAACACTCAGCGTGACTCCAATAGATACAGCGTGACACGATAGACTTTCCAAAGAACTAGTTAGCAACAAAAACAAATGAATAAGGAAACCAATTGAAATTTCGTATCTACAAACAATAAAATATTATGAAGCAACAAGTAAAATAAAAATAAACTAAAAGTAAAACCATGAAAAAAGCATCAACGCTTAGCTGCCTAAGTGCGAGTATACTATTGTAATAAGCATAAGAAATTAAATTATTAAAGATAAAAAATTAAAAAAAATACAAAAAAAATAAACTAGAAGAAGATGATGAAATGCTAAACCAAACATACACTCAACAAACTCTACAGCCCATATATAGTAACATACACATATATATATACATACATATATATACATAAATATATATAGACAGCTACTATTCAAATTATATACATAAAAATATATATTAAAGCATCTTCAGTTAGATAACAAAGCAAATGAGCAAAGTTAAAAACAAGCATATAAAAAAATAACAATTATATTCACAACTGTGACTTACTTGAAAAACAAAAAGAATACTGCTAAAAATAAAGTAATATTTATTAATATAAAAAAAAAAACAAAAAAATTACGAAATAGAAAAATAATGTGGGGAAATAACACTTAAATAACTCAGCTTTGCGAAATGTTAATGACGTTATAAATCAGCAGATAAACATTAAGATAAAATATAACAAAAACAACAGCAATAGCAATAAAAAGAACACCAAGCAACAAAAAAAAAATCCTAATTATAAAATAAAAAAAAAATGCAAAACATTTACCAACATTTACATATATCATATTGTAATTTAGCGCATGCGAAAATATTTATTGAAAATAAAAATCAAATAAAAAACTTTAAAAACCGTAAAAAAATAGTAAACAATAAACAACAACAACATAAACTGCTGTGAAAAATATTTAAAAATGCATTAATTAACGAAATTCATTGTTTTTTTTCTTTCATTTGTGAGTCAGCAAAAATTTGGGATATCTTTTTTTAAATAATGTAAACAAAACTCATTGTAAAAAGTTAAAAATATAAAAAAAGAAATTAAAAAAAATATTAGTGAAAACAGAACGAAATAATGTAGCAACTTTAACTGTATAAATGTTCATTTAATAATTAGCAGCCGCGACAACAATTAAAAAAAAAACAAAAAAAAATGATCATGAAAATAATAATTCAATAATGAATAAAAATTAAGCATAACAAAAAAAAAATGGCTTAAGAATAAATTTTGTATAATAATGATATTTAATTAAATGTGACAATTAAAATTATTTATTTATTATTCTTTCTATACTCGAATTCGTTAGCTTTTTCGTTTTTGTACGTTTAATGAAGAAATAAATTACACAAAATTAACTATGAACATTGTATCTGTTGCAAACACACATACACGTACATAAAAACTTAAGCTGCATACAGGCACTCTTCCACACACACACAAACATACATGAATATTTATACATATACATTTAAATGTGATAGTAGTTTATTAATTAATTAACGCTTTCTGTGTTTCACATTTAATTATTCTTTAATTATAAATTTAATTTTTAAAATTATTTGTGAACGAAAAAACAACAAAAAAAAAAAACAACAAATTAAGTAAATGTCATACGCTGTAAAATTTATTTTTAATTAATTAATTATTAATTAGAATAGTTAATAAGTTCAGCAAAATTAGTATTGCAAATAAACTTATGCGAAAGAAACTCTGTAAATTATTTAGGCTAAAAAAACTATGAAGAAAATGTACTAAAAAAAAGAAAACAAAAATCAAGTAAAAACATATATTAAAGTAATAATAATAACATTGTAGAATATTAAACAAATACAAAGTAAAGAACAACAAATATTATTATTAAGTAATAATAAATTACTTGAACAATGCAATTCAAGATGATGATAATGATGATAAAGAAGAAGAAGATAAAAAATTTGAAGAACATGAACGATGAAAAGATAAATGACAAACAATAAAATATAAGCAAATTAATTAATATTAATTTGACTGAAGAAAATTAAATATAAAAAAAAAATACACATTTGTTTTATTTTACAATGACAAAACAGTTTGGCACTTCCTTTGTGGTTAAGGGGAAACACAATTAACGTTTCCAGATTCCATTTAAATTGCAATTGCGTTGAAGGAGACATGAGCAAAATACAGGGTTTTTTTCGGCCCCTTTGGAAACTTTTTATATTTCTTGTTAATAGAAATTAATTTTATGACTCAAACTTTTTTTGATTTCGTGGATTTTGTGACTTGCTTAGTTCGAATATCTTGAATATGTTTATTTCCTTTTTGTAATCTTATCTAAAAGGAAGTTAAAATATTTTGACTTTTACAACATAATTTCAATGAAGTAAAAAAAACCTTTTCCGCCATTAAGTCAAAGAATTTCGAAATTGTTTCACAGGCGTTCGTTTTTGTTTGTTTTATTTTTCAAATGAAGCATTTTGTATGCAAACCAGTTGGGAATGCGAAATCGCTTTAGCCCCATAAAGGCCGCTCTTCCGCAGCAATGAGAGTAATCACATTCGGAAGTTGAGCGCTTTAAATCACGCGTAAGTTTCAATTATTTATATTTTTAAATGGTATTATCAGCTTCGAAAAAATATGCGGCTTGTAATATGTATGTATGTACGAATACATATTTATAGATGTGTATTTGTGTGTAGATTTGTGGAAGCAACGGGGCACGTACTATATTATCGTCATAGCATGTGCCATGGTTCTAATACCACTCATAAATGTGGTTTGGTTTGTAAATTTCGATACGAGAATTTTATCACAGCGTGTATTTTTAATATAAGCGTTTTTATCATCAACATTTAAAATAAGAAATCGTTTTCCGCTTACGATTCGTAGTAAATTATAATGATAAGCAATTGCTGACATAATTGAAAATTCCCGCTGGGAACTTTTGCGAGACGATTAAAATTTTCAGACGCAAACAAAATGTTTAATCATTACCGACTATCGCTAATCGTAAGTTTGAAATTTGTTTATTGTCGTCAGGCGCAGATTTTGCTACTAGATTGCTGCGCATAGTTTGAGATATTTATGAGAGATTTCATATGGGAAGCATGCAAATCAAGTATGTTGTGTACTTCAAGTACAAGTCAAAAGTCTAGAGGCTTATCGTCTCAAATATTACATGTATCTGCGCTGCAATTCGTGATTGAATTTTTGTCCAGCAAAGAAAGTCTTGAAATATATTTTTGAGATTTTCAAGTTGTTTGCATTTTGCTTAACACTTTCGCATTTTAAATGATTGCATGAATTACAAAGTAACTTTAAGTAACATGTCATAGAAAACAAGCCATGAGTTATAACCTTAGACAAACATACATAAGGCTGACATTGAATGAAGATTGTGAAAACTTGAAGACGTCAAAAGGCGCCACCCACGCGCTGACATTTGGCTACAGACAAAAATAACAATAACAAAACAATAACAACAACAACAAATCAATAAAATAGCTAAAAAGCTACGCACAATAATTAAAATATTTTAAATAGTTCGTAACTCAACTGCGCCTTCTGCCACTTCTGCGCGCTGCCCATGTCTTTGTTAGTCACTTTGGTGCTTTTAATGAGCAAACGTGAAATTTTTCTGTTTATTTTCACAGACAAACAAAATATCAAAAAAAAATAATAGAACGAAAAAAAAAAATGTTTTTAAAGAAATGCCAAAGCAAAGAAAATTAAAATGAAATGAAGATGGTTTTTGTATATTTTTCTGTGCGCGTCTTTGTTAATAGCTTAAACGCATTGTGCCTCAAAAAATATCTACAAAATACGTTTTTTATGCGCGCAATAAAAAAAAGTATCGAACTCAATGTGTATGAAATCATTGTATGCAATGTGCTGTGCGTTCTGCCCGCCTACACGGTGGGTTGTTGTTGGCTACTTGAAGTTCTCAGACAGACAGCAAAAAACAACAACAAACAAATGTTCGGCAAACGTTTAATAAATTTATAATTTATGATTGTCAGAGACATTTTAGTCTGTTTTCTGTTTTGTGTTTTGTATTTTTGGCAATCAATTGAACACACTTGACGAAGTAACACAAAGTTGGCCTTTGTGCGTTGAACAAAAAAAAAAATAACAAATAACAAAAAACAACAAATATGAATGTGAATACTTATAATAAAGGCAGGAAAATGAAATAAAAAAAATGTAGCGCAATAAAAATACAAGCGTGGGTTATCATTATATTTATGTGTAGCGCTCGTTTGTTGTTGTGTTGTTGTGTCGTTGTTGAATGTCAGCGCGGAAAAAATATATGTATAATAATGTGGAAAAAAGCATTAAAAACAGTTTTGTCGTCATTTTCATTTTGTCGTGTTTTTTTTTTTTCATTTTTTTTTCGTCTTCTTATTTAACACACATGTCAATTTGAATTATACATTTTCATGTTTGTTGAAGTCATTATTATTTGTACATTGTACGTCTGCTATGCTCTTGAGATACACTCACGAACTGCGCGATACTTGAAGCAGCTTCATTGGAAGAAGTAACAAAACAAAAACAAAACGAGGAAAAACGCTACGACAAGTAACGCTACAAGAGACAAGTTGCCAACAATGTTGAAACTTTGGTATGAACGAAGCATAAGAAGAAGAAGAAGAAGAAGCAGAGGTTAAACATATGCCTACATTTTTAACACTAAACGCAGATACTTGGAATTTTCAAAGACAGTTGGACACGCTCATAGATACTTTGATTGCTATTGTTGCTGTTGCTGAAGTTGAAGCGGACATTGTCGTTGTTGTTGTTGTTATTGTTGTTGCAGTTAATCTGACGGCGCTGCTTGTATGCTTAGCATTTGAAAAATCTACCCAGCACAAGCACAATAACAACAACAACAGCAACAACAATAAAATTGTATCTATGAGTAATGATTGTTTGAACAAACTCACAGGAATTATAATAGACAGAGCAGTCTCATTGCTATCTATGTTGTTGTTGTGCTTGTTGTTGCTTTAGTTATTCTTCACGGTTCATCGTGTGTTGTGTGCTTGTGTGTATCTGTGTGTGGTTGCCGTTTGTATCGTGTCGTGCAAGTCGGCTCAACTTAGCTACGTCGGCCGCTTAGATGCTGGCAATAAATGAAAGACTGACGCAAATACGAGTCTATGAACAAACACATAGTACAAGTGATCCTACATAGCTTGTTGTTGTTATTGTCGTTGTTGTCTTTTCGTATCTAGTCGATACTTAAATGTGCGCTCACTCGCTCGCTTGTTTGTTTGCGCGCCGACCGAGTTGGCAATAGCATAAAACACATAAAATATCTTTATGTCTGTTCGCCACAGTTCGAAATTCGTGCGTTCAATATCACCTCTCCCTATGTGCGCGCATATGTCTGTCTGTCTGTCCGACTCAGTAGATTTCAACGAAACGAGCAGCCGACAGTCTATCTTTTTGTCCGTCCAACTGTCTTTCAATTCCCGGCATGGGCTTACAATGTTGCGCTCTGTGTGTGTGTGTGTGTGTGTGTGTGCATATTTAGAGCATTTCGATAAAAAAAAAAATAAACTCATGCATAATAAAAATGAAGGAAAAGCGAAAAAAAAATAAAATTATATATCGAAAGATTTATTACACAAGGCAAATGAGTTTTTCACCGTAATTACTTGAGCATGTGTGTGCATGTGTGCATGTGTGTGTGTGTGCGCATGTTTGGCAAAAAAAAAAAACAAAACAAAAATTATAATAAATACTCTCGCACTCATTCAAAATGTTAGAGTGGAAAATAATAATAATAAAAATCATGTGGGCATCGCTGAGCGTTCATTTAATGTATTTTTTTTTTTAAATACTTTTTTTCGATTTTTTTTTCGACTGTTTTCAAAACTGATAATCATGCAGATAAGTCGTATTTTATTATAGTTGTTGTTGTTGTTGTTTTTCGAAAAGGAAAATGTGTTTGGCATATTTATTTCGTCGTCTTTCGGTTTTAGTTTCAGCTCAGTTTATGAAGGTTGAACGCTTTGAATGCTGTTGTTAATTGCATGTTGGCGACGTTAATCATTTATGAATGACTTCTTTTGTAGCGAAAAACCAATGAAAGAAAAACGAAATATAAAAAATAAAAATACATTAATTACAACAACAACAACTACAACGACGACGACGACAACGACATGATAACAAAACACGAACAAAAAAATGTATATAAATATATAATAATGTTGAGATACGTTAATTAAGTTTGCGCTACAATCATGTCTGCACGATTTCGAGGGTCAGCTAAGCTACAAAAAAAACAAAAAAAAAAATAAAATACATTTGTGATACTCAAAGCGATAAATTAATTATAATTACTTTTCATTTCCTGATGTCTTCTCATGTTTCAAGATAATTAAAATAAAATATATATTTATATATATGTATGTATTTTTTAAGATAAATCAGCGAGCAAATGAAAATAATTTTATTACAAGCAAAATGCTCATTTTCGTTTGGCTCGAGAAATCTTCGCGCGACAATAAACAAGTTGACAAGGTCAGTTCTGAGGCGTGCTGACGTAATCGCAACTTACATTAGGCATAACAGGCTGGGCATCAAACTTAACTAGAATATTCTTTTACATTAATTATAGCTAATGGCAAAAAAGACTAAGTGCCTTGCTAAACTAGTTTTTGGCCTAGAAAGTTATAAATATTAAATATAATGGGTGACTGGCGAGAATGAAGTTCGGCGGTTTCTTAGATTTGTCATCTTTGTTTTTATAAACTTCAAGTTCTACTTGAATTGCGAAACATGCTTAAAGAAATATGCGAATTAGCTTAATATAGTAAATAGTTGAGCACACAATACAGTTTTATCGGTATTTTCAATATTTGATTAGGCTATGTTAGCATATGACATAAGGCAACATACGTCATGAATACATATTGTTGCTCTTGCAAGTTTTCAAATCTGGAAATTTAAAAGCATATCTAAGTATAACTTAAGCTGTACAATTTTTATTCATACTCAAACGCCTTTTAAGAAAGCAATATCTCCTCAACTAACACTTTTCATATTTAATAGCACTATGTTCTAAGTTAACATAATGAAACATGCTTCATTAAGAAATGAGGATACTTTGCGTTGGTTTCAAATCAGTTTCGCGAGAATTGCAAATCTCTTAACATTTTAAGACTTTTTAGTGCTCACTGAGCATGTTTATGGTTAATACCAAATTCAGTTAAATGCAAGCAATCTACAAACTAATGGTTTGCCACTCGTTCAGTCGTCAAGTCGCTAAGTCACTTTGCACAATTAATTATTTTCGAATTAGGCACTTTTTGTTTACTAAACAACTTTCATGACAAGTTTTTTAGCGTTTCAACTAAACAAAAAAGGCCAATAACTTCAACTTATTTTCAGATCAACAAAAATTAATTCTCATCATTAGTTGTATCTACAAACTTCAATTAGATCGAAACGTATCTGGCACACATGTGATGCGATATTTGAGATTGTGCAAATTTCCATTCACGACGCTTTTAACAACATTTGTTAGAATTGAAAGGCGGCGCAAGGCGATGCGAGGCGACGTTGTAAAGGCCATGCCTTGCACACAACGCGTGAGGCTTTTTTGTGAAAGTCGTCGTCGTCGTCGTCGCTGTGACGAAAGGCGCATAAATGTTTGGTTTGCTGTTCGTTTTGCGTCATAAAAAAATTTGTGTAAATAACAAAATCATTTAATAAATGAAATAAAAATAAAAATTCTTCAAAGTCAAAAAAATCATGGCGTAATATTTATTCATTGCAAAATCAATTAACAATTTCAAGCAAATTGATATTAACGAGTTCTCAAAAATAAAAAAAAAATAAATAAAATCACAAACAAAAAAAAATTATTTAAAAAAAAAAAAATTTAATTTAAACACGATTTTATTTGTTGTGCATTTGTTGTTGTTTATCTGTTAGGTTTGTGTTTGTTTTATTTTATTTGGCAGCAATCACGCAAATCCATTTGGAGTGCATGCAGCATTCATTTTTCGGTTTGGAAATTCTCAAATTGAACGTCTAAAATGTTGTTTAATTAAGTGCAAATGCCAGATTAACGATTGTGCGAAACAACACGTTCGCGTAGTGAAAATATGGCGAGAAATGAGCGTGTTTCGTGTAAAAAGTTTTTTATTTTTTATTTTTTATTACAAAACTTGTATTTGGAAAGATTCGTTACACGAAACTCAGTCAACTCCATACAGACGCTGTCGTCGTTGTTGTTGATATTGTTGTTGTTGTTGTTGCTCAGTCAGTGCCAATGAATTTTCGGCTCGTTCAAGGGGTCTTGGTCAGTTGGGTTGGTTGTATGTGTCTCGCAGATACATGTAAGAGTGGTTCATACACTTAGCTTAATGTCGTGTTGATTTGTTGTTCAACGCTTTGTAGAATTCACTTAATGATCAAACATAATTTAGAATCTCATGCGCGACTTTGCAGACGAGCGTGAATGCCAAAGTCGTTGAAAGCTAAATAAAAATTATATAAAGAAAAATTACAAAAATATGTTTGTGATAATGGCAAAATGACAGCAATGAAATTTTTAATAGTTCACAGTTCAAGATTTGTTTCTTATGTTGTGAGGCAGAAACGTTTATCTATAGAAAGTTGTGTTTGTATTTGTAGCTAACAATTGTACTCATCATTTATAATCTATCTCATTTATCCATCTAAGCATCTCAATATCAATTGTGCTATTCATCATTTCCTATCCAGCTCTCCAACTTTTCAGCTTTCTGCTTATCCATCATTAAATCACTTCAACTATCCATCTGCTTGGAAATCAATCTTCTTATCCATTCATATTTTTATAATTTGTTATAAATATTAATTGTGTCTCTATCTAACCCAATAGAACTCAGTCTATCTGCCATAACTCTTTATATTAAAAAATCCCTATATATATCATTATTATATCTTTCTTCCTAAAAAGATATCAACGTATATTTATTACATTTTACACTCTATCAGCACCTTTCACTGTATTTTACGTGTTTGAAAATTGCTGTTCTTGAAATTTCCTGCTTGAATGTCACGTCTACATAAAATTATCATTACTTTTTTCGAACAGCTCATTAAGTTCATTGTTCCATAATGCCTTCTTAGATAATTTTAATTGAAAAGCGCTGTATAATTTTTTGTTATTTTAGCTTTTGATTGGACAGAGTCATAAAAAAGGGAGGGGGCACAAAAAACCAAACAAATCGATTCTTTAAAATGACGATGATTACATTTTCGTTTTTCAAATTATTTCCTTGAAATGAGCATTATTATTTTATTTCTTTTTTTTTCCATTTTAATAGCTAAGGTTGAAGCATTAAAAGTGATTCTCTTTATTATCAAATTGACTTCTTCATTGGTCTTTTGTTTCGTAGATTACAAAGGAATTTAGATTTTATGTTTAAACACGTTTACAGAATTGACCGACGTCGTCGGAGTCGTCGTCATCATCGTCATTGTTGTTGTTGTTGTTGTCATTATTTCAATGGCAACGAATCGACAACAAAAATGAACTAATGACTGTAAATCATTATATATATGTATATTATTTTTTTTCTTATATATTATTTAGTGAGTCTAATTTAAAGGCAAAGCAAAGCACACGGACCGGTAGCAAAGCCAAATGCGAATCCGAATCCGAATACGAAATTCGTAAATTCGTAAATTGTTTGGTTCGCAAAAGGCGAAGGAACGACAAAATGAATGCGCGAGTATATAAATAATTTATTAAATTATTATTATACGCAACAAAGTCGAAGCGCATTTGAAATCAGACTTTCGAATCGTTACGAATTGAAATTGCGCATATTTAGATTGCGTCAAGCAAAATAAAATAAAAAAAAAAAAAAACCAAGCAGAAAAATAAAAATAAAAAAAATTGAATGCCTATAAAATGTATTCTACACACAAACAAATATACGATACATCTCTCTGCACGTATAACAATAATAACAAAAACAAAACATTATTGTTTTGCCATATTTGGGCATTAATTCTAAAAATTATGGCCTTATTGTTTTCAATTTCAATTCGAGACAATGAGCTTTTGTGCGCTGCGCAGCGACGTTCTGCAGTCGACGCTAGGCTGACCTGCGATAAAAGCGATTTTCAGTATTCGGTTTGGGTTCGCTTCGACGGCACTCTTGTATCTTTGGCAAAGACAAAAGCCATTTTGTAATTTAATTTATGGCATTTTCGACTAATTGCAATTTCCTTTTTGTATATTTTATCTGCGGCTTAAAAAAATATACCTTTGTTTTTGTTGTTTTAGTGCTTCGTTGATTATGCGCAGAGCGAAGTGAAGAGTTGTGAAATTAACACACGGCTTTAGACTATGGCTTGGCTTGGCTTGGTTGGTACTTGGCTACGTTCTGCGTCGAAGCCGAAGCAGACCAAATTTTGATTCTAGTCCACATTGAAAATCAAATTACGCACAAAATGCGAATGAGATACAAACGAGCGAGCGAGTGAGTGCCAAAAAAGGCGACCTTTTTGTTTTGATTTTTGTGTTTGGTGTAACTAAGCCAAGTCGACAGTCGACCGACGACTCACTGACTGACTGACTAAGTAAGCAAGCAAGTAAGTGAGTGAGTGAGTGACTGGCAGAATGGGCGAACGATCGTCAGAGTGAGTGAGTGAGTGAGTGAGTGAATGAGTGACTGGCTTTGTTATGTTAATTTCCCAGCGCGTTTGTTTTAATTAAGTTTTTGGAACGAAAATCGGTTAGGCTGAGACTGAGACTCTATGGACTTGACGTGTTGCTCTGCATACAAAAAATGTTGCCTACAACAACAAAAACAATAACAAAGAAGAAAAATTCATTTAATTTCAAATTCAAAATGTATTTTTGCTCAATCATTATGCGCGTCAGTTGGTTGGACTTCTTTTTTTTTTTTATTTTACTTTTATTGTATTTGACATGACATGAAATCCGTTTGGGGGTGGTTGGTTGAGTCGTTCAGTCTGACGCTTGGTCGTTTGCTTTAGTCGCTTAATATGCATAATCATAATCATTAATAAAACGATTTAATGTTCGCCTTTGTTGGGCGTCACTTGCTTATTACGTGGCACAATACAAAATGCTCTTTTTATGTTTATTAGTTTGTAACTTGAAGGTATTTTGCATTAAAAATTAATGAAAATGCGTGTTGAAGCTTTTGAAGGTGTTATTTAGCTGCCCCCAAGGGGGCACACGCTTTGTGTTCATGCACATCATGAATTTATTATTTTTCTTTCTGTTTTTTTTTTTTTTTAATGTATTTTGCGGAACATAAATTACGTCACAGGCAAATTCAAAGTCTTAAATTATTTAAATTATATTAATTCATTTTTTTTTCATGTCAGTTTTATGAAAAAATGAAGCGCAACAATAAAAGATACTTATTGAGATAAATGTACGAGAGTATAGAACAGGCGCTCTTGATTTCAATAAAGCTTTAATGTGTTAATGATGATTAATAATGATAATTAACTGCTATTCTCAATGCTCTAAAGAACATATAAACTTTATAATTAACAGCAGATACTTTTACACAAAAACAAAACACTTTGCATGTTATTTAAATTAACATTTCAACTTTGAACTTTGCTAACACAGAACTTGTCTGCCATATCGGTTATCTTCAAAGTGATTTGTTCTCAAGAAGAACTTCTTTGAGTTGCATGGTTAATTTTATTTCTTCTCTTGACTTTCAATATGTCTCCCGCTGTACTTTTTTAATCAGATTCGGCTTTGATCAAAGGCACACAATTCCATGTGATTAAATGCCACGTTTCATGCCGCTGAGCCGTCTAACTGGAATCATTTAACTTGACTTTATCTTTGGCGACTACTGTGCTGCCGTGCCGTGCTTGGCCTCTACACATGGCACAATAAATATTTCACTATGCTCTCGTATCGCTACAATCAATAATCTCGAAGATTTTTATCAATGGTCGAGCATAAAAAGTAAGCCCTAAAACACACACACACACACACACCGACACATGTGCAGCACAATAAATATACGTATAAGCTGCCCATAGCAGCGTAATCAAGTCTGGGGCAAAAGAAAAGGGCAACACATGACCAGCAAAGGCGATGATGATGATGATAATGTGTACAACTTGTGTTCTTTCTCTTTTCCACTGAAGCGTAAAGATTGTGATCTCATTTTATAATCGATTTATTTGATATTTCCACTAATTAAAACCAATAAAGAAATATTGCATGTTTATAAATTCTTCTATAACAGAAATTTTCTCATTGAAAGTTCTTGAAATTTTGTTTCAGATTAACAAATGTTGAAATAGAAACTTTGAGCGTATAACTTGAAAGTGAATTGCAACTCGAGACGTTAATTTACTTTGAAGATCTGAGATCAGCGTGCTCATGCCATGATTAGATACGAGTTCCACAGCGCTGGCCAGCTGGCAAGCCTTGTTTTCTTTGTTGCTTCTAATCCGTTTATATGAGTCTTTTTTTTTTTGCTTTTATTAGGTTTTATGAAAGCACAAGTGCCGCACAAACAACAACAAATTAATTCGTTGGAAAGACTTTGGCAGCACGCTATCAACATACAAGTGTTTATATATACTTTTGCAACACATATAACATTTTGCGCTATAAATCTGATAACTTAATCTGTATTTCGGAGACCTTCACGTAAAAAGGACACATTTGGCAGATACCCTCAATGCAATGGGGTTTTTATATATGCACGTTCAATGAAATGAAAATTGTTAACAAACCTATAAATAAATGCGATACAATAGTAAAATTCCCCATTGTGCTATAAAGTTACATCAGATACAAACGCATACAAAACAAATAACCCAAATAAATTCTATAATTAAAATGTGGCAATAAAATGAATTCGTCGCAAAAATAATGTGAAAAAAAAATCAAAAAAACAAAAACAAAAACTATGAGCAACGCATATCAAACAAGGGAGTTTCACACATTCCTTTTGCATTTATTGTTATTTTGATAACAATTTATCAATTAAAAAGTATCTTAATTAATCATTGATTATTTCAAGCAAAGTAATATCGGTCAAAAGCAGCAATTGTGCTTAAGTGTGATTAAGCACATTTGCTCACCTCGTTGTACCACACCGCACCGCACCACTCCGCCAACAAACACTCACAGTTGTCTACTTCGACTAGTAAATCTTAGCACACCCCCGCCACAACACCGCCCTGACATTGCACCCCATACACTTTGATACTTTAAAACTTTTCAACTCATTTATTTTGTTGCTGTCGCGGCTAACGTCGTTGTTTTTGTGGTTCTTGTTGTTGCTGTTGTTGTCTATGTCGTTTACGGGCGTTGCATTTACTGTGCGTTGTTGTTGATGTTGTCGCTGTTGCCTTGCTTGGCTTTCAATTTCAAGTGGATTGTTTGGGGATTTATGACGCTGATAACTGGTCAAGTGGTGGGTCGCCGGCACTAACAACGAACGACCGACCGACCGACCGAACTAACGAACGTATACACACACACACAACAAACACGTCACAAACACGCCACTAGAAATGATAAGTTTGAATAAAAGCTAGTGAGTATTGTGAGTACTGTGGGCATGATGATTTCCAAAGAGCTTAGTGGTACATTTTGATAAATGTCTAGTGGCGCACAATAGAATGTCAAATGTGTTTTTTTTTATTATGGGTTTTTCTCAGTACGTTTTATCTGTGGTTGGGAAAAAAGGTTCCACAAAGAGTGCTTTAAAATAGCACAACTTTGAAGCGGTATCACAAGCCATGCCCTTAAGGCTTCTTCAAAGGGGGTTTGCGCCCTCTAATGTTGCATCAACTGTAAGCTGTTGTCAAGCTGAGCAAGTTCTCCAAAATTATAAATGTTATTAAACAATCATATTTAGTTTCTGTTATGTCATGCCATGCTTATGATGACTTATACCTCTTGAAATATCACACATTTATTTGTAATGTATTTGAATATGATTAATGTGTAACTATAACAAAACATAAAATTCCAATTAATTGCATGACTAACAAAGCTCATGTAGCGCACAAATTTTTCGCATTGATAGACAATCATCGGTGAGTTGCCATGTCGAAATAATTTTATTGGTAATTCGACTTAACGATTGCGACTCATGCTAACTCGTGCGTATTACATTCTAAATTTAGTTTATTTACTAATTAAGATTGTGGTAGACCGGTTTGTTATTGTTTTTCTTTTTTTTTTATACAATAAATTGAAACTTGTTATCGTTGGACTTTATTTTTTGTTTATGTTCATCGTAGACCTTTGAGAGTCGCCTTATTTGATTACGCATCTACTTGAAGAGCATATTTACGCCATGACTGATTGCCGGACACTTGTAACTTTTTTCTTTCTTTTTTTTTTTATTATTTTACAATTATTTGTTTTTATTTATTTTTTTTTTTTCGATCACTTGAGCAGTTTGTCAATAACAATATTAACCACTGGAAATCATAAAGATTGCAAAAGGTGCTCTTCAGACTATGTGAGTGTCATTGTTATTTATTTGTTGTATTTTTAATTTTTTTTTTTTTATTGTTTTCTTAATAAAAGTGTTTACCTTTGTTTGTTTTTTTTTTTTGCAATTTATGGCACAACCTCGTTTAACAGCCGCATGCCGCGCGCCGTTGCCAATAAACGACTGTCAGTCAATCAATTTGTTTTGTGTTGAGTACTGATTTCATTAATGGCAGCCGAAGTTTCTATTGAAATATATGTATTTGTGCTTGGCAACATTCAAAGCGTTAATCTGCGACGTTCTTGGCCGTTTCGATTTCGATTTAAAACGCGCCAACAACAGCAACAGAAACTTGTGCTATGTCAGCTTAGAGGAATGCCATTACACATATATCACTCAACTTCAAATTCATAAATGTATTTTTTTTGTTTTGTTGCTTTTTAAAATTTTGATTGCCGATTTACGTGTGAAGTGTTTCGAATTTGATTATTGTAAAAGACGTTGGTGTATTATTAATCGCTAGCATTAAAACGATTACGAATTCGTTGTTCTGCTAGGCTTATAAATAACACTCAGACAAGCCATTAATGCCTTGCCATGACTGGCAAATCTAAGCGAGTTCTTTGCGTTCGACTAAAACTATTGTGTTGAGTTTAGTTAAGCTTTCTTTGATGAATGTCTATGCTGATTAGTTCCGCAGTATGCTAACCTTCATTACCGCTGGCTAAGCAGTAGCAACAGAAGAAGACCAGACACCCAAAAATAATGCAATTACATTTTCAGCAAAATAAATTTGAAAAAAAAAAGTAGCAGAAAAAGTAGATTAGCGCAAACAAAGCGGTCAACCAAATGTATAAACTGACAGTTGGCCACCACCATATTCTAAACTTAGCCAGAAAGAATAAACACAACAACAGCATTGACCTAAGCCAAGCCGCACGCTGGCATGATAACTGCTCATGGCTATTAAGGTGTGAAACAGACGATTTGTGTGTTCAAGAGACTTACACATGCACAGGCATATATTTCCACATGGGAAAACTGGTCGACAACTGAGACTGAACGACCGACCATGCGACCAACCGACCGACAGACGGCGCTAATTAGATCGGACAGGTTTAAAGACACGAAACATGAGGGTCATAATTCCTTTGTACAAACGCCGGATACAAACACCGAAATATACTTAGATACAAGCCACTATATTTGGCGCTCTTTCTCTTTGTATTGCTCTAGTATGTATATAAATATTTCTAGGCACGTACATGCCTCGTATGTGTAAATATAAAAGGCACGTTGAAAAATTAGAAGAACCAAAAAAAAAATAAAAGGAAAGCCCGTGACTTAAATGTGTTCTATTCTAATCTGGTTGTCGGCGCTCCCAGCATGATGTATTATTGCTTAAAGAAATCGATTTTTGGTAGTCATTAAGATATGATTGTAGGTGGTTCAATTATTTTTTGGGTTTCTTCACTTGTACAAATAAATAAATGAGCAGTTATTAAATTATTTAAAGTCTTTCGTTGGTCTTTACTGTTTGCTGGCGCCTTGCCCCCAAAAAAAAAAACAACTATAAAAACTGAGCTGCACACAACAAGTGCGTCATAATATTTTATGACATACTTGTACTTATTTAGATTCACATTTGTTTGTTTAATGTGCCCGCTCTGATAAAAGTATAATCGTTATCATACTTGCGGTATTTGTTTGTGTATTTTATTTGCCTCTCTCTACCTAAATATAGGAATGTTTATCTGTGAGTTGCTGCAGCAATAAATCTGTTAAATCTGTTAAGTCAACAAGTATTAATGAATTATACTTTTGATGCTGAATGATCAGATCTAAATGATTGAATGATCAGATCATTATTGCCTTAAGTCTCAAAATGGATTTCAAATATCATAGATGGATTCAAGTTTGTATAAAAAAGACCAAAAGCACTTCATTTATCATGTTTGGCATTCATCTTATCTATAAAATAAACATTCGATGTATATATGTATATGCTTTATAGGTTCTACAAAAAAACAATTCAACATAACATATATATGTTTAGTAGGAATAATATTCCTACTCAATATATTACGTTAATAATAAAATATAATCCATTAAAAAGAAGGAAAAAGAAAAACTATTAACTTGTGCAATTTGTTGCTAATCCAATCTCAAAGGTTAAGAGATTTCGCTCTGGATGAAAAAGAAAACAATCTATTAAAATTCATACTTAATAAATTTTCGAGAGAAAAATAACATAAAATCGAATAAAAAGAAGAAGATGTTCACCTATCGCAGCTATATTTGCAGAGAAAAGGTTTATAGGATCTACAAAAAACAATTCAACATAACATATATATATTTAGTGGGAATAATATTCCTCCTAATATATATTACGTTAATAATAAAATATAATCCATTAAAAAGAAAGGAAAAAGAAAAAGCATTAACTTGTGCAATTTGTTGCCAATCGAATCTTAAAGGTTAAGAGATTTCGCTCTGGATGAAAATGAAAACAATCTATTAAAATTCATACTTAATAAATTTTCGAGAAAAATAACATAAAATCGAATAAAAAGAAGAAGATGTTCAAGATGTAGTGAAAGGTCTTAGGTGACTAGCAATCAATGATCCGAATAGAGTGACTTTGCAGATACTTTAGTGCTCTGTGACTTTACTCTGACAATAGCATCTCTTCGCTATTGATGAAACTCTTTGGATGAGGACTTCTGGAACTTGTCAAAGCTATAGTATAGTTATCAAATCAATCAGTTCTGTTGCGTATTTTCGGGTTGTCTTATGCAGTCAATAAAGTCTTGACACTATGGCGCAGAATTGTGTAAAAATGTTACGATCTTAAAGTGAGTAAAAAAAATTTTTAAATATCTCAAAAATGAGACAAGTTGCTGTGTCAATAAAGTGTTTACACATGTGACTTAAAAACAATCCAAGGCACTGTTTTCTATGCCTGACATTCTGAATAGAATGGAACATGTTTTGGTAAATTGAAAACCAATGCTTTGCAGTTCTTAGACTACCTTATGCAGAAACAATTGCATTGCTCTTAAAAAGCAGGAAACTATTTTTGTGAAACATTCGATGTATATATGTATATGCTTTATAGGTTCTACAAAAAAACAATTCAACATAACATATATATATTGAGTAGGAATAATATTCCTACTCAATATATTACGTTAATAATAAAATATAATCCATTAAAAAGAAGGAAAAAGAAAAACTATTAACTTGTGCAATTTGTTGCCAATCCTATCTCAAAGGTTAAGAGATTTCGCTCTGGACGAAAAAGAAAACAATCTATTAAAATTCATACTTAATATATTTTCGAGAAAAAAATAAAATGAAATCGAATAAAAATATACTATATATATTGATATAAAATATATACTAAATATATTACGTAAATAATAAAATATAGTCCAATAAAAAGAAAAGAGAAGGAGAAACTATTAACTTGTGCAATTTGTTGCCAGTCCTATCTCAAAGGTTAAGAGATTTCGCTCTGGACGAAACAGAAAACAATCTATTAAAATTCATACTTAATATATTTTCGAAAGAAAAATAAAATAAAATCGAATAAAAAGAAGAAGATGTTCAACTATCGTAGCTTTATTTGCAGAGAAAAGGTTTATAGGATATACAAAAAAAATAATTCAACATAACATAATATATTTAGTAGGAACAACATTCCTACTAAATATATTTTATAAATAATATATATAGAAGATGTTCCACTATATTATCCACTATTAAATGCCAATTTTGCCAATACAATCCAAAAGGTGAAGAGATTTCGCTCTGGATGAAAAAGAAAACGATCTATTAAAATTCATATTTAATATATTTTCGAGAAACAAATAAAATAAAATCTAGTCAAGAGAAGAAGATGTTCAACTATCGCAGCAATATTTGCAGAGAGAGAAAACTATGGCAAAACAAAAAGAATAAGAACAATGTGCTTGGTAAATGTTTAGTAAACATTGCACAAGGAAAAAATATGACCAAAAAAAAAATAGTTCTTAAATCAATTGAAATCGAAAAACTCAATAGTCTGAAAAATTATATATTTATCAAAAGGGCAAAGTGTTTTGAAAAAACCAGAGAAATATTTTATTCATATTATAAAAATTTAATGACCCGCTTCGCGTGGCAATTTATATCAACAAAAATTAAAGAAAAAAAACGCACTTAAAATGTATATTGTATTTAAAAAAAAGACGAGGAGGAAAAAATACTACAAGCAACTTTTAGTGTGACTTAAAAATAAGCCCACATACATTTTTAATTTCGAAAAATTTTTAAATACACAGAAGAGATAAAAAAAAATTATTAAAAAAAAAAAAGAATCGATGACTGTGAAAAAAATGCGCTGCGTCGTTGTTAAATATTAAATTTATGCTGAATATTAACTTTGAAATTTATAATTGCGCTTATAATCATGAAATATTTAATTATAAATCATTGCTTGAAATTATTTATAGGTTTGTGTGTGTGTCTGTCTGTTTGTATGTTGATTTTTGTTTCAATAATTTTTTTGTGCTGAGTATATTTTGTCGCTGTTATTTATTTTTGCTGTGTTTTTTTTTTTTTAATAGAAGGTCTCACGCGCGCGCCACAAAATGCTGAAAACGCATGAAGGTGAAATTTTTCGTACAAAAATGCTTTTGATTGGTTTTGCCGGGCTTACATTTCATTAATCGCCATTGGAATTGCCATGAAGGCGCATTTCAATCGTTTCGATTCGATTCGTTTTGTATGAAAATAATTAATATTTATTAATTTATATGCATATGTAAATTATTTGAAAGTCTGTATTGTAAATACATATTTCGATCGCTCGAAAGGGAATTACTTATTTTTTTATTTAATTAATTTTTTTTGTATTTGTTTTTGTTCGATGCTTAATCGTGATTGTGTATTTATTTTAATTATTTATTCGTGATTAAAATGTTTCCAATGAATTATGACCGTTTGTCAGTTTAAAAACTTTTCAAACGAAAAAAATAATACAAAATTTGTCATTTGAATTTCATAAAATGAATTTCAAGTTGAATACATTTGCATTGCAACAAGTTTGGTAGATATTTTAATGACATACATAGCATGATTTATAAGCACAATAAAGATCAAAGAATGAAAAACAGATGTGTACAAATTTTAAAGCACAACATTTCATTAGAAAACGGCACTTAGTCAAACGTGTTGATAGTCTCTCGAATGCCAATAAAGACAAAGACAAAAACAAAAACAAAACGAAAAACAAACACATTCGTTTTGACAAACCAACTTGGCATCCTAAATTGGTTTTTGTCTTAGAATATGCAAGATGTAGTGAAAGGTCTTAGGTGACTAGCAATCAATGATCCGAATAGAGTGACTTTGCAGATACTTTAGTGCTTTATAACTTTACTCTGACAACAGCACCTCTTTGCTATTGATGATAGTCTTTTGATGAGGACTTCTGGAACTTGTCAAAGCTATAGTATAGTTGTCAAATCAATCAGTTCTGTTGCGTATTTTCGGGCTGTTTTATGCAGTCAATAAAGTCTTGACACTATGGCGCAGAATTGTGTAAAAATGTTACGATCTTAAAGTGAGTAAAAAAAATTTTTAAATATCTCAAAAATGAGGCAAGTTGCTGTGTCAATAAAGTGTTTACACATATGACTTAAAAACAATCCAAGGCACTGTTTTCTCTGCCTGACATTCTGAATAGAATGGCACATGTTTTGGTAAATTGAAAAAACAATGCTTTGCAGTTCTCAGACTACCTTATGCAGAAACAATTGCATTGCTCTTAAAAAGCAGGAAACTATTTTTGTGAAATAGACGGCAAAAATAGTTTCCGTCTATGACGTCCAGATAGCGAAATACTTTTCTAATTAAAAAAAATAGATATAAATTTTACACTTGAATAAATTTTCAAAATAAATAATAATGACAAGTATTATAATAAAGCAACGTAACGAACATTAAAAAATTTGCTCTGACAGAATTGTGCAGTTGTCGCAGTCGTTGACTTAAATTATTATTTCATTTTTAACTCGTTGCTCATTTTTTGGCACTTCAAATGATTTGTGGCAGTTTGGAATGTTGTTGCTCGCCCGCTGGCAAATAACGTTGACGACGACGACGACGACGACGGCGTCGACGGTGGCGGCAACATTTATTTGCTGCCCACACGCGTCCAAACCAGCGCCAACAGTCTCAGCCAACAACAGCAACAAAAACTTCACGATTTCTGTACAATAAGAACATTCTTGAAATTTTCGTTTCTGGTTTTATTTCATTTATTATTACTTTTTGTGTTTTCATGTCGCTTCGATAAAAAGTCCCAATGGTCGAAATGTGTTTGTGTGTGGGATTTTCTAAAAGAAGCAAGAAAACAAAAAAAGAAGAATAAAACAATATCTTTCTAACTGTCCGTTTGTCTGTCCGGTGGCATGTCTTGACTTGACTGCTATGTTCCATTTGTCTTTGCAAATGTAGAATACTTGTGGAAATATTTTCAACTTTATATAAAAGATCAAGCTATGAAAGATACATATATGTATGCATGTATCTATTGCATTATGTAAAGTTGTACAGTCGTCTGTTTGGCGCATTTTCCAAATTGTTTTCACAACAGCTTTTGGGTAATAATTTCCACTAATTTCGAAAATATATGTGTGTACATATACATATATATTTTTGACAGTTAAGGGGATGTGCGACAAGTCAAAGTTTAATCCTACACATAAATTATGATTATTGTTGTTGGCTTATGTAAATGCAAATGGCATGCGTGTCGCACAAGATACATTGGGGGATACAGCTTTTGAACAAGTCTTTGGACACGAAAATTGCAAATGTTGCTGAGCCACACCCAACAACAACAACAACAGCAGCAGCAACAGCGACGGCATGAAGACTAATGAGCATGACCCATGGCCAATGCGTTGGCAAGTACGGGACTTACACTCTGCTGGTAGATACACAAGGGGGCAGGCAACAAATAAAAAAAAGATACTTTGTCGTTGTCGTGCATTTTTTTTTTTTTTTTTTGTTTTTTTTGCTGTCGTTGGCGTCGTCTTTGTCGTCTTCCTCTTCACTTTTAATTACAACGCTTAATTTGTCATTAGCCTTTGACTTCTTTTACTCGAATCGCTTGCTCAGCACATTTTCGCTAAGCTCTTTTGTAGCACTGACAATACTCAGATACTTTACTTAACTTTACTCTACTTCACTCTACTTCAACACGACACCACATGACAACCGTACTCTCTCTTACGGCCATTCGAGACAACTCGACTTGACTTCGACGTTGCTGCCTTCGACTGAATTGTCGCCATCGTTGTTGCTGACGCTGTCGCCGTCTCTTTTGCCCCAGCCCCCCCTTTCCATCGTCATCGTCGTCGTAACTTAAGCCGCAAGTCATTCATCTCTTGTCAGTGCTTTCCTTTTGTCTTATTTGCCTGTGGCATGTATCTTTTTCGAATCGTGCAACTTGCTGCAGTTGCAAATGCAATAAAGGCACAAAAAAAAAATAAGATACTGGCTACCACGTTGCGCTTCAATAAGTCTTAGTTCCTTTAGCTTTAGCTTCAGCTTCTTATTGTTTTTCACTACGACTCAGACGCTTGCAATCAATAGTTGTTGTTGTTGCAGTTGGCAGTAGCGGCTTGTAGATGCAAAGCAAAAACAACAACAATAAAAACAGTAAGAAATTTGCAGCAAGACACTTTTGTGCCATTTGCGCAGCGCCCGCAGCCCTTCAAAGTTCAAAAGTTTTTGGTGCTCGTATTGCCTCTATTTCATATGCAGTTGCACGTTCAATGCTCGTACTTTCAGATACTTTTTATTTTTGTTGTTTGTGTTGTTGTTTTTTTTTTATGTTTCTTTCCAAATAAAACTATGAAAGACGTTTTGTTATTGACGTCTTAGCAAAAATACGTATAAAAAATAATGTAAAAAAAAGTATCTGTTAGATACACAAACGCTCGACCGACGTTGCATTGGCAGCGTCGGCCCGTCACTGTTAGTCTTTCCGTTTGGCAGGCAGTCCGCCTGTCTGCCAATATTTATGGTTTGAGTCTTCTCAATTAGTTACGGAAAGTAAATTATTTCGCTCATTTTCTTTTGCAAAACTTTTTCTTTGCCATCTTTTTTATTTTGGTTTTTTTTCTCTCTCTCTCTCTCTCTCTCTCTCTCGCTACTTTGTTGTTGGTAAACGCTGCTTGCTTGCTGCTGGTTGCTGTCTCTGCTACTTTGGCCACGTTCTGTTTCTTTCAGCTATCTCGCTCTTTCACTTTATGCGCTTCAAATGCGAATAATAGCTTCACTTTACTTCGTGTTCTTGCAATTTCTTACTTTTTAATTTTATTTTCATGTTCTTTCCTTTTTTTTTTGCTATACGAAATATCTGTTAAGTTTGTACTGAGGGCCCTTCACCGCTTCAAAGCCCTTTGCTGACGATATCATTCAATTTGCCGAACGAGTCCGTTGATTTTATCTGCGATTGTTAGTTGGCATTTTATATCTTTTGAGTTTCTTAATTCTTGTTGCTTTTAACTTTATTTAAAAGTTACATTTTTTTTTTTTTTTCTTTTTTTTGTATCTTTTAAGCTTGCTGGCGGTCTTTTGTGCGCGAGTATGCAAAGATAAGTAAATTATAGCCTCAGTTTGGCAAATTAATGCGGAAACATAATTCACGCGTTCTGTTGCGCTCAGCTAACACACAAAAGCGATACGAGGCAACGTCTCTAAATCAAGCATTTCATTTGGCAAAACGCCACAAGGCTTAAAGTTTAATTAAATCAATTAAGTTGCGCGACTAATACTTTTATCATCTAAATAAGCACTTAAGATAAAAGTATCTAAAATTGAAAAAAATTTCCAACCCATGACTGTGCATGATATATGTATTTATGAAAATTTCCAAACTAAAATTGAACCTTGAAAATATACATTTTTCACATTTGCTTAAAAATAAAAAAAATATATTTTCAAAATTAATGGTTTTAATGAAGCCATGCGCGTATTTCATAGATAGATGTACAAACATTTCCCACATTTATTTTCGAGCACTTTTTGCGAAAAACAAAGCCATATTTCAGCGCTGTCAAAGACAACGCAATAAAAGTTTTAAAAAAAAATAAAAAAAAAAAAAAAATATGCCAACATTTAATATAACATTTAATTTGCCTACTTAAAAATGCCTCAACACGCCTCACGACGCCGGACTTTCAACCCCACACGAGCTGCTGGCCGACGGCCCATGGACCGACCAGCCGACCGCGCCAATGGGCAATGCCAACCGAACGCGCACGGCTGCAAGTTGTAGCTGGAAATGTACGAGATACAATGCTCTGGCGTCATTGGCCCGGTCGCAGCGCTTGAGTCCCATGTGCCTATTATAATAAATTCGAATTAACCAAAATTATGCGTGAAAAATATTTCTCGTATTTTTTTTTTTTTGCCTTTTCGGTAAATTTTTTATTTGTTGAGTTTTTTTTTTTTTTTTAATATCTTTATTGTAGCCTGCGCATGGGTTTGGGCGAATGAGCGGCGGCTGCGTAACAAATGTAAAAATATTCCTCATTTTTATGCCAAGTTTTTTTCTCACTCTTAAGTAAGCTTATAAAGTGCAGATGACGCACAAACGAATCCATAAAATCGCTGATATAGAGAAGTCAACATTTAGGTGAGTTGGGTATTTCTGAGGCGGGAGCTGAGGCGAAGTTACAGACGGTAGCGGCGTAGAATTTAATGGATACGAAAGCAAAATAAGTGGAAATAAAGTAATTTAAATATGATTGAAGCATAAAAAAGCAGCTTTGAATTACTTACACACACACACACACACACACACCAGCGCCTGTATATACATTTGAAGCTCATGCGGGGCATTGGCACATGGTGAAGTGTGTTGAAGGGCAGCAGGCGGCGAACAATAGCAACAATTGTGCGCAAGAATTTGCGATTTATAAAATATATATATTTATATACAGATACACAGATACGCATGCACATGTAGTTGTAGTTGTAGCTGAAAGGCAGCAGCGGCGCAACGTAGGCAAGAGTAAAAACTCCGCCTAAGTATGTGCACAATGCTTATGGCATATGAAAGGCCTTCCGTTCTTGGCTGATTTGCTCGCTCGCTCGCAGTCGTTTCAGCTTTTGATAAGTAGCGCTGATTGTTTGCTTGTGCAATGGCATAAAAAAGGAAAAGAAAATAAAGACCAGGAACCGAACCGAACTGAACCGAACTGAACTGAAGCTGAAAGAAAATCAAAATTGTAAGAAATTTTTCTAAAATAAATTTCATTGTTTGTGCGCATTGTATGCTTGTCGCATATATTTGTGCTGAGACGCAAATAATATCTCGATTTAATGCTTAGGCAACGGGCGGCAGACCGACAGACCGACAGACCGACAGACATACGGACACAGCCTCAGCGGCAAGATACAACATCTACGTGCCTCATGTTGAAAATACCAACGTTCTCGCCGTCATTTCCGCCTTTTCTCCCGGACACAGCCATCGTAATTGCAGTCGTCTGCCGACGTAGACGCCGAGCACCAGTGCCACCGCTGCCTCCAACCCGGTCGAAACCACCGAGTAAGACGACGGCCCACTGTCGTCTGCCATTGCCGCTACCTACGTTCCATCACCAACTGCGCTGCCACCACCCACGCCGCAGCCACCAAAGCCATTACCCGAGCAGCCGCCCGTACCCGGGCACAGCCTTCGTAAATGCAGTCGTTTGCCGACGTAGACGCCGAGCACCAGTGCCACCGCCGCCTCCACCCCGGTCGAAACCTCCGAGGACGACGACGGCCCACTGTCGTCTGCCTTTGCCGCTACCTACGTTTCATCACCAACTGCGCTACCACCACCCACGCCGCAGCCAACAAAGCTATTACCCGAGCAGCCGCCCGTACCCGGGCACAGCCTTCGTAATTGCAGTCGTCTGCCGACGTAGACGCCGAGCACCAGTGCCACCGCTGCCTCCAACCCGGTCGAAACCACCGAGTAAGACGACGGCCCACTGTCGTCTGCCATTGACGCTACCCACGTTCCATCACGAACTGCGCTGCCACCACCCACGCCGCAGCCACCGAAGCTATTACCCGAGCAGCCGCCCGTACCAGTTGTTTCGGCTCACCCGTTCTAGCAGTTGCATTCGCCGTACCCAACATGGCTCCCACTGGCGATCCTACCAACGTTCTCGCCGTCATTTCCGCCTTTTCTCCCGGACACAGCCATCGTAATTGCAGTCGTCTGCCGACGTAGACGCCGAGCACCAGTGCCACCGCTGCCTCCAACCCGGTCGAAACCACCGAGTAAGACGACGGCCCACTGTCGTCTGCCATTGCCGCTACCTACGTTCCATCACCAACTGCGCTGCCACCACCCACGCCGCAGCCACCAAAGCTATTACCCGAGCAGCCGCCCGTACCAGTTGTTTCGGCTCACCCGTTCTAGCAGTTGCATTCGCCGTACCCAACATGGCTCCCACTGGCGATCCTACCAACGTTCTCGCCGTCATTTCCGCCTTTTCTCCCGGACACAGCCATCGTAATTGCAGTCGTCTGCCGACGTAGACGCCGAGCACCAGTGCCACCGCTGCCTCCAACCCGGTCGAAACCACCGAGTAAGACGACGGCCCACTGTCGTCTGCCATTGCCGCTACCTACGTTCCATCACCAACTGCGCTGCCACCACCCACGCCGCAGCCACCAAAGCTATTACCCGAGCAGCCGCCCGTACCCGGGCACAGCCTTCGTAATTGCAGTCGTCTGCCGACGTAGACGCCGAGCACCAGTGCCACCGCTGCCTCCAACCCGGTCGAAACCACCGAGTAAGACGACGGCCCACTGTCGTCTGCCATTGACGCTACCTACGTTCCATCACCAACTGCGCTGCCACCACCCACGCCGCAGCCACCAAAGCTATTACCCGAGCAGCCGCCCGTACCCGGGCACAGCCTTCGTAATTGCAGTCGTCTGCCGACGTAGACGCCGAGCACCAGTGCCACCGCTGCCTCCAACCCGGTCGAAACCACCGAGTAAGACGACGGCCCACTGTCGTCTGCCATTGACGCTACCTACGTTCCATCACCAACTGCGCTGCC